>OMLI01060578.1:0-13610 GCA_900302605.1 Rondeletia loricata
TTACTTCCCTGAGTGTCTCATTGCAGCACTTACAGCGGATTACAGGGGGGCGGAGGGACACAAATTGAGCGCTCAGCCACAAGCGCTCACAGAACTCACTCCTGTCCCACTGCGCTCCAGACACAGCGGACTCATCAGAGGAATCATTTTGGTGGATTCTTGAAACTAAATGTGAACTTTTCCCCCTCTTCCGTCGGGATTTCTATTTTACTACAAGTGCAGTCATTTCATTTTCTACAGTTGTTGACATTGAAGTGCGGTGAGGGAAACTATATAATTCATAATTTATTCAGGGATAAAAGTCTATCTGCAAGTATTAACATTTTATATAGCCATACTTTTAAGATATCTTCCTTGTCGTCTTTTCAAGATGTTTTTCCTCTGTTATTTGACCAGACTAATTACCATCCTAACTGCACATTGCGCTCTTATCTCAGTTTGATCAATTCCCATACTTGTCTCCTTATCTACAGCAGTAGCCTACTAAAGACTATAATAGATGCCGGCGTAATTTGCAGTTTGAATAGATAAAATGTTGGACTTTTTCTGATTATTCTTTCAACTTTTTATTCACTCATTATTTCTCTCTATCTCTCTATCTATCTGTCTGTCTGTCTGTCTGTAATCTAGGCCTACTGTATCTCTCTATGTCTCCATTCTCTGTTGCCTTTCAAAGTGACTGTATATTGTATAGTTGGCATTCCCATTACGAGCAACGCCACAACAAGCTGTGCCTCTCTCCAGCAGGAATCCATTAATGGTAGCGGAGGGAGTGTGAGGTCTCCAGAATGAGCGTGTGTGCCTGCAGCGCTTCATACCTGCGGCGGTGGCTGCTGAAGACTGTGTTTGTCTTGGCCGCTGTGCTGCCGGCGAGCCACGGCTGCCCCAAATCATGCGTCTGCTATGTTCCCACCGAAGTGCACTGCACCTTCAGATACCTGACCGCAATACCTGACCAGATCCAGCCAGCTGCGGAACGAATTAACCTCGGGTGAGCTGGGCCTTCCCATCTTTTTCTCAGATTTCTCGGAAGCAGAGCTCCTCTGGAGTAAGAAATCATCTTACTGTAATGGTTGATTTAAACCTCAGTTGGCACGGATCCAAAGACCCAAAGTTTGGCTAACTGGTCAACTTGAATGGCAGAGAAGGGATAAAATAAATAAATAATAAAAAATCTAAATGGCAATTACTTATTTTTTCATTCACTGATGCAATGGCATTCATGAATTTGGAAGGTCAGCAGGCTAGCTAACTAGCTTAGGCCTACTTATAGCCTATATAGCCTACCAATAGGCTAGTATGGCTGAGTCCACTTTGCAGGAGTAATTTAAAAAAATGCAAGGTTAGCCTGGTGGTGGTGCTATGGATCACAAACATATGTTGTCTTACACACTTTGAGGCCCATGTCAAAAATTTCTGTGAAGTTTGGTTGCTGCAGCTTTTAGCGTATACAAATGATGCCTCACTTCCTGTTTGTACATCTTTGCCATCAACTTCATTTGTGTGTCACAGTCAAACACTCTGGAATTTCAAAAGTCTGTGTAATAGCCGTAATCTAGGAAGTCCAAATATGCTGTGTGCAAAATGTCATGGAGATTCAACCTTGCGGGAGAAATAGCGAAAAGGTTTTGCATAAAATTAAAAATGGCAGAAAAACTATTATGAACGGAATTAAAACCAGTAGAGTTTATAACGAGCCCAAAAATCAAAGCCAGAACCGACCAGAACCCACACTGGTCCAGCCCGAGCCCAGCCCCAGCCTGAGCCCAGCCCCAGCCCGATGCTCAATAGAGACTGACCCGGCCCGTCAATTTTCCTAATTAATGTCTGTCTGCGAGCGCAACTAAACCGTCAGCTCTGAACTGATGTGCTAGTCTATGCATGCCCGTGCCTTCTGATGCCTGCGCTACTACAAAAAAAAAAAAAAGCCTGGCCCGATAATTCGATAAGCTGAGCCCGAACCCTCGGGCCGGGTCAGGCCTGGTCGGGCCGGGTTAAAAATTCCAAACTCTAAAGACCAGTATGTGAAATGGATTTAGGGATTTGTCGTGAGCCAAGGAATCTGAGGGAAAAAATTTATTCTACGCCATATGGTTCAGGAATTATTGGCTAAAACGTAAAGTTGCTTGTTATAGTGCCATCATCAGGCCGATCATTGTTTTTTGTGTTTTTTTGTTTTGGCTGAGTAGATGGGGAAATTTGAACCTATCCACCAAATTTGGTTGCTCTTGGACTTACAGTCTCTGAGCTCCAGATTGTTTTAAGGCAGAAAAAGAAGAAGCGGAAGACACATTCTAACAAAAACAATAGGGTTCCAGCACCTGCAGTGCTTGGACCCCTAATTATCCAAGACCTATATCCCACTCCCACAACCTGATTCGTTTTCATCATAATTAGCCATTGTCCTCTCACACTAAAATAACTTAGATAAGAAGTGGCAGAATAGTTTATACTCTCTGGGTTAAAGTATTCCCACTAGTTGGATTTTATCTAGCAAAAGGATGACAAGAACATCGGACACGGCTCAAAATTAACTTTTTCATTGGTGGGATTGGTGCTACCAACTTTCTCAGTTGGTGGCCCCAAAATATGATTACAATTTTTTTGCCTTGTGGTATTAATGCCCATACACACTTATGACTAATCATCTTAATTTAAATGCCCTAGTTTTACATAATGAATGACAGTGACTCCAGACTTGGCTTAAATATGCAAAATGTTTTTATTTAAATATAAATATTTTCTTATGAACATCAGTTGACATGAACTGGTGAAGTCAGAATGAGAGTTCAGTGTTGAACTTGATGACCATTTAATTCTCCTCCGTTGATCGATTACGTTACATTACATTACATTACATTACATTACATTACATTACGGCATTTAGCAGACTTTTATCCAAAGCGACTTACAGTAAGTACATCATCATATACTACATACTACATCATATACATACTACATCAACCTATACTACATCATATACATACTACATCATGCTACACATACTACATCATATATCATCCTATACTACATCATGCTATACATGATTAAGCTAACATAACGCACAACTATCCTCTGAAGAATTCAGTCGTTTTTGAAATGTTGTCGAGGTTACCAGTATGTCAGTCAGGGGGGAGGGAGTGGATGAGATGAGCAAAGGTGAAGCTGAAGTTTCTTTTTTGCTTCTCTGTTTTTAGGTACAACAGTATAACCGTCCTGAGAGAGAATGATCTTTCAGGACTTGAACACTTAGAGCTATTGATGCTGCATAGCAACACCATCCACAGTATTGAAGACAGGGCCTTCCTAGGCCTCAAGTCCTTAAAGGTAAAAACACTTCTTAGTCTGTCTTTGTAAGATTGGAATACATTCTCACTATATTGGAATAGAAAATGAACTCATCCCTTTCAAAAGACTTTGAGTAATTGCCTGACGAAGCTGCCTGCATCCCATGCTTACATTCAAAGCTAGTGCATGATGACAAACAAAAGCCAAGCATCTACAATGTTGTCAGGTCATTACCAAATAAACTCGGGCTCTTGGTGTTGATCTCTGCTATACGTTTTATTTCCAGTGATGCTTGTAGGTCCTGAGGGTTCAAGTGAGGGGATACATTTATTAAAAATAATTATATAAAAACGACTGGCACAAATTGACATTTAGATTTATATTGTATAACGCATCTTACCTAACAACTGATTTGTAGATGCCTTCCCAGATGGGATAACCTCAAATCTCCACTAACGCTGCTGCTTTTACAAGAATGTAATGGCTTTTCTCAATAATGTGCCTTAAATAAGTATGTTAACATCATAGTTTTAATTCAATAACATTGTTTCTATGCCAAACATCTCCAAGTTCTCAATGATGTTCTCACAGGTCCTGAAGATGTCCTATAATAAAGTAAAGGAAATCAACAAGGAGACTTTCAAAGGCCTGGACGGCCTGCTGAGACTCCACATGGACCACAACCACATAAAGTTCATCAGCCCAGAGGCTTTCTATGGTCTGACCAATCTACAGTTGGTCCATTTGGAAGGCAACCACCTCCAGCAGCTCCACCCAGACACATTCATCACGCTGAGACACAGCCAGGTTTTCAAGGTGTCCTCAGTGAGAAACATCCACCTGTCTGACAACCTCCTCACCAGCCTGCCTGCAGATATCTTCTCAGGCTGCTCCCAGTTAGAGAACCTCTTCCTCCATGGCAACCCCTGGTCATGTGATTGCCGTATGAGGTGGTTCCCAGAGTGGGCACAGAGGAACACAGGTGAGGAGCAGAACAGTGTGTTTGCTTTGGAACAGTCTGGGAGCATTTAGGGAGTTTCTCACTGTTCTAGCAGCACTTTCCCTTATGTAAAGCAAAAATATCCCTGAATCTAAATCTTAAATGGGCACAGATTTGTTGGCAGTTTTACTAAACATTCAGTGAATGGGTGGCTTAAACCAGACAGGGCAAGGCACATCTGGTGAAATAACTTAATGCATTAATACCTTAATAGTTTGTTTTACTCAGACTTTAGTATTTTCTCCTATACATTTATGGTGCATGGGATAGTATCCAACAAGAAAGGCATATCCAAGGGAGACAGATACATCTTTGCTGATTGTATTGTATTGTATTACTTTATTTGACAGGGACAGTGCATATTAATAACATTTCTGAGTTAGCCAAGGAGGCTAATTTTCATCTGTAGTCCCTGGGCAGACAATAGTTAAAAGCATAGATGTTAAAAACATAAAAAATGCAATCAACGATACAGACAAATTACGAAAAACAGACACAGCCTGCACTACATAGAGACAAGAAGACACTCCAGTAATACACTGAATCAACATGACAACAATCAACAAGTAAACAAGCAGCATAACAGCGCAATCAGCAGATAGCATGGCAGCACAATGTTAGTCAAATGTGGATACAGAGCCTATGATGAGCAGGAGCAGCTCGTACACTAAGCATAATAATGACAAATAGTAGCAGCTCTTAAATCTAAGTCTAAATCACTAAGCATTAAGTCTAAAAATGACAAATATTTTTACGTGATGTGTGAAAGGATCATTGTGTTCATGAACATTTTGGCTGCATTGGTGGACATGCAGTTCCTTGTAAATCTGAAATTGGCCAGGTTGAATCTGACATTTCTTGCAACTTTCTTTACGTGTGCCTTAAAAGACATGTTTTGGTCAATAATGATGCCAAGATATTTAAACTCAGAGACAATCTGATACATCACTGAAGACAGAGATCATATCTTATTCTCATCATGAGGCCTACAGACAATACTAAAGACACAGAAGAACAAAAGTTATACAGTTTATTCATGACTTGGCTAGTGTAAAAGTCAACTAATAAATTCTTACAATTCTGTAATATGATGATGATGATTTATGGTTCTCAAGTTTTATAAATCAGCTTTCGGTTTCCCTGGCCTATAGTGTGGACTGTATACATGTTCTTTTCTGACATGCAACCACTACACCACATGATTGCAATGTTTCCAGGTGTGCTGAAATGCAAGCGGGACAGGAAGTATCCCAGAGGCCAGCTGTGCCCTGTCTGTGAGAATCCTGACCCTTACCGCAGCAGATCCCTCTCCCTTCTCCCCAGTGATGCTTTCATTTGCACCAAGCCCTGGATCCAACCCCATCTAAAGCAGAAAAACATCAGTCTGGATGAGGGGGACTTTACTCCCGTTTCTCCCAAGGACTTCATTGCCCCAATAGGCTCCATGCAGATGAACCTGACTGACCAGTTTCACAATGACGCCAGCCTATCCTGCACTGTCCAGAGGCCCTCTGCTTTGGAGAACCTGACATTGACCTTGGAGGAGGAGAGGGAAAACAATGTTACCATGCTTTCAGCTGGCATAGCTACCTCTCTGGTCTGTAACATTGACTATGAACATATCCAGCAGCTGTGGCACATCCTGGCCACCTACAGTGACTCTCCCATGAGGCTGGAGAGAGGCCTGATGCTGGCCAGGAGTCCAGAGATGGTGTACAGGTACAGCCAGATCAGACCCAAGGAGGGACAGGAGGAGATCCACACAGATATTGAGGCTGAGATTAAAGCTTCTCCTGCATGGTTGATGCAGGGGGAGGTTAACTTCCAGCTTGACCGGACTACTACCACTTTCTCTACACTGCATATTAAGTACAGGTCTGTGGTCAACCTTCGTGTGGAGAACACAACACCTAAGAGGGACCGTTATAGCTGGACCATGATCAAACGAGACAACGAGACCAAGACTGAGCACACTGTACTCACAGGTGGGAGTTAGAGATTAGTGGCGAATAGCTGATATGACCTCCACTCATCTAACCACAAATAATGCAAAACTGCTTCAATACACATTGGCTCACCATTTTATTCTTAATTGATGCATAAAAACCTTGTAATCTGTAAAAATTTTAACGTTGTGAATCGTAATTTTTTCACAACAACCCAAAAACTAGTACCGGTAGATTGCCTTTACAAGGACACAAAGCATCAGTTGCTCTGAGGCAATGCTGCATTAGAATTATAATAACACATACATTTACATACACATACAGCAATAAATATTACATCAGCAATAAATATTGAGTAATAAAAATGCATTATATTATATTATATTATATTATATTATATTATATTATATTATATTATATTATATTATATTATATTATATTATATTATATTATATTAATTATATTATATTATATTATATTATATTATATTATATTATATTATATTATATTATATTATATTATATTGTATTGTATTGTATTGTATTGTATTGTATTGTATTGTATTGTATTGTATTGTATTGTATTGTGTTGTATTGTATTGAATTGTATTGTATTGTATTGTATTATCATAGGTGGTGTGGCACAGTTGAACTGCCAGACCCTGGGTGAGCCAAAGCCTTCGGTGGAGTGGATCTTACCAGATGGCAGTAAAGTCAGAGCTCCTTACACCAGTGAGGACAGCAGGATCATAATCACAGCTGAAGGGAAGCTCACTGTACGAGGAGCAGATATCTCCGACACAGGCCTCTACCGGTGCATTGCCACAAACTACTTGGACGCAGATATGCTCAGCTTCCGGGTGACAGTTCTATCCCCTGACGTGGAAGAAGCAGAGGTCAATGGTATCCAACTCTCTCAACCACTGGGTGAAAACCTGGTTTTGGACTGTGGCTCCACAGGCAGCCCTGAGGCCTCAGTCCAGTGGATACTACCTGACCACTCGGTGCTGGACAAGTCTCATGGGAACAGGAAGGTGTATAAGAATGGAACCCTGTGGATTCAGGGTCTCACAGTGAGGGACCGAGGATTTTACAGGTGCCTGGCTACTAACCACCTGGGGGTTGACCTGCTGGTGTCTCAGGTGACAGTGACTGGAGAAGGGTCTGAGAAGGTGACAGTGGTGGACAATGAGGGGTCAGGGATGGGAATGGAGGTGAACGTGGACCACAGCTTTGCAGAGAACAAGGTCTCCTTTAGTGAGATCCCTTCTTCTAGCCCCTCTAACAGAACCAGTCAGGAGTCCAGGACCATTACCTCAGACCGACCCTACCCCAGATTCAGGTCACAGGGCAGAGGAGGCTCTGGAGGTAGACTGGGACAGAGGAGGAGGGGTCCAGTCAGCAACAGACGCATTTGGAGCAATAGGAGAGTCTTTGATAAAGCACCCAGGAAAGTGGACCCACAGACATTTGCTGAATTTATGAAAAAGGCCCAAGATGGGTCAAGAATAAAGACTGACACTGAGATAGAGAAAGTAAACTATGAAGACTCAGACACTGGTCTTTCTGGTGATGGTGAAAGAGGCTCTGGTGAGGGTCATAATGAAGATCAGCTCATCATTGTGACAAAGATAGTCAAGCCAACTACAGATAACCCACAAGACAGTAGAACATTTGACCAAGATAATTATAACAGTCAGACCGAAACCATGACAACCACACAGAACAGTCAGCATAATGTTTTAGCAACAACAGGGAATAGTCAAACCATTGCGATGGAAACCTCAGAGAACCCAGACGGAAGTCAGATTAGTTTCACTCAGGTAACAGAAAACACAGAGACATTAACAACAGAGTCATATACGCAGTCAGATCCTACACCAATCAAATCCACATACACACACAGTCCAGCGAGACAGAGTGAAAGTCAAAGTGATGCAGTCACACCATATGACATGATTTCAGACAATACAGTCATCCCAAGTGTTGGTGAGTCCAGTGAGTTCTATGCCCCGGAAAGAACTACCAAGCCACCCTCAAACCGGCGTCCAGTCACTCTCCACCTCACTGTGACAGACACTTCACAAGAAACCCAGCTCCAGTTCTCAGGAGAACCACCTGGAGAACCAGAGACCTCCACTGGGGCAGTGCTTTCCTTTGTCACAGACCCCAACGTTACTCCAATGATGGATGGACCAGGCCGGGTGGAGCCAATCATCCATACCTCCTCTGACCCAGAAAGCCAGACCACCTTCACAGCCGTCACCACCACAGAGAGACAGCAAGACGAGATCACTTTCCACACCACCCAAAGGATCAAATCCCCGCGCCTGCCTGCTGGATCCACCATTATCTCCCGCCAGCAGATCCATATCATCCCACCCAAGAAGGGCAGAGGAGGGGGTCGCAGGAGGACCTTCCAAGGGCGCAGGAGGATCATCAAACCCAATAGGATCACTGATATACACGCCTTCATCAATAAACTCAAACAGCCCACACTGAAGAAGGAAGGGAATACCACAGTGCCATATACTATTGAACTGACAACAGGTAGGCAGCCATGCTGTTTTTTGACCTTGTTCTGAAAGCATGGTGAATTTTGTCCATTTTGATTTAACGTGTTGATATGCTTCTGCAGCTGATATTTTATATAATGCTTAATATCTTAGCTGATACTGTATTGCAAAATATGCAAAACCCCAAGCTATCTATCTATCTATCTATCTATCTATCTATCTATCTATCTATCTATCTATCTATCTATCTATCTATCTATCTATCTATCTATCTATCTATCTATCTATCTATCTATCTATCAGATTTCAGATTTCAGATTTCATTTATTTTGCCTTTTACAGGAATTTGTCTTGCATGTAAGAGCATTGAGTCAGATATTTACAGACATTTAACATCTATCTATCTATTGATCACATATGCACAGATGGAACTCAGGAGCATTGTTTTTATTTTTTCTCTCAGACTGTGACTGTGATGAGGATGGGAAGAAGACAGCAACCAGTGATCCGCGGGTTGTCATACCAACAACTTCTCCTAGTTCATCTTTACGCAGAACAGAGAGACCTGACTCTACACAAGATACTGCAGCTACTACTACTAACTATTACATTACTTCAAATGTCCCCTCCACCCTTACCCAGTCTAGGCCAGGGGTGTCCAGTGGCTACATCACCTCTGCTGATGCCGCTGAGTTTGACCCTACTCCTGATCCATATACCACCACAATCTCCACCACCACCACTACTACCAACTCTAAGGTTATCCGTGGAAGGATTCCATGGAATAGGCTGTTCGGAGGCAGGGGCAGACAAAGGCAAAAGATGCTGGACAGGCTACGGAAACCATCTACCACCACAACAACTTCAACTACAGTTGAAACTACGACAATGACCCCAACCACAATCCCTGCTGCTCTGCCCACAGATGAGTATCTGGCTGAACCTGAGACGATGTCCCCATCCAGACACAGAGAGAGCACAGAGAGCTCATCAGACGATGACTATGAATATTTCTCCTCTGGTGATTCTGAGCTTACAACACTGCAGCCTAGCTCACACCGTCAAACCACTATCAGCCCATCCTACCACTTCAGGTCCTCCACGACTGCTGAAACGCCACCAATATCCCAGACCTTACCTTCCCCACCTACTGTCAAACCACCTGCAAGGACAAACCCTGATGAAGCCTTATCATCTGGGTCTGGGGGATACCCTGGTAATTGGTTTGTAATCAAACAGAGGCCTGGCGGAGCAGGAAGAAGGTTAGGGCGGAAGAGGAGGCCCTTTAGGGGAAGGAGACCCTTCAAGAAACCTACAATCACTGAAGCTCTTACCACCACAACAGCGGCTACAACAACTAAGGAAACAACTATGGAGACAACCATGGAAACCACCATGGAAACTACCATGAAGACCACTGCACTACTTCAGCGGACCGTTTCAGTCTCCAGGCCCCTGTACACTCCATCCAGGGAGGCAGACAGATTGGCAGTGACTGTCTCCACTGATCAAAACTCAGAGGAGGAGACAGACTCATATGAAGAAGTTGACTGGGGCAGTTCCTCAGCCTATACTACAACCAACAGACCTTGGACCACCTCAACCACATCCAACCCTACTACCACATTCAGGCCAACTACCACAAAAAGGCCTTACACCACATCTCAGAACAGAGTCCACAGCAACATCAGACCACCAACAGAGAGGAACAGTGGTCATACTACACAGAGGCCTGTGATTAGGAGAATCAGACCTACTGTGCCCAGTAGTGGAGCCAGAGGCAGTTCAGAGAAAGACCTCACCTTTGACACAAGGACTGTTCTCACAGCAGAGCAAGGATACACCAACACCCCTGCCCCATACAACAACAAGGACATACACAATACCACCTCCAGTGTCTATAATCGTATATCTGGCTATGAGGCTACAAGTGCCAATATTGTGGACTTTGAGCCCTCCACCAAGGACATGCCAAGCAAGCCCAAGATAGTCGGGGGCAATGCAGCCAGCTTTACTGTGTTGTCCAACTCTGATGCCTTCCTGCCATGTGAGGCTGTTGGAAACCCTCAGCCAACCATCAACTGGAAACGCTTCTCCTCGAGCACAGGTGCACACAAATAATTTCTTTTTTCTTTTTATTTTGAGCATGCGCTGCAGTCAAAAACTTTAATCTACCAAAACATAATATTGCTTTGATTTTTATGCTTTTTATGTGCTATTCAGATGGTTCAGGTATAGCCTGAAAGTATCCTAAGAACCAGGTGAAAAGTGAATTCATTGTTTGATTCTCTAGTAATAGCTATACAAAAATCTGCAATATTTAGAGATGCTAATGCTAAGTGAATGACAGTCACAGAGACAACCACAATATATTTCAGATTTCAATTAACAGGGAAGACAGTGTTTTTGAGTTAAAGTGATTTGACCATGGAATTATCATTATCATTTTGCAATTGCTGCTTTGACTTCCATTAATTTAGAATTTAAGGTGGGTACTGTAAATGTATTTTCAATTGTTGTAGAGTCTATTTGTGCATGTGATGTATATTTGAGTGTTTTTAAGTTAGTTGTTTCTGTTAAGAACATCAACATTTCTCTGTCCCTTCAGGAAGCACAATTACCATCAAGGGTAGGATGGGCAAGTTTCAGGTGTTCAACAACGGCACACTGTCCATCCAGAATGCCAACATTAAGGATCGTGGCCAGTACCTATGTCTAGCTGAGAATGATCAGGGATCAGACAAACTGCTGGTCACCCTCTCTGTGGTGGCCTACCCCTCTCGCATCCTGGAGCCAAAAATGCGGGAGATAAAGTCCCATACAGGGAAGACTGTGGAGATGAAATGTAAAGCAGAGGGTCGACCCACACCTATGATATCCTGGATCCTGGCCAACCGAACCCAAGTTAGGGGTCATAACTCAGACAAGGGGAGGGTATCTGTGACCACTGAGGGGACTCTGGTCATTGAGCAGGTGTCTGTTTATGACAGAGGTCATTACAAATGCATCGCCAGTAACCCAGCTGGAGCTGACACAGCTACAGTCCGACTGCAGGTGGTGGCGGCTCCCCCAGGCATCCTGGAGGAGAAACGGCAGCAAGTGAGGGCTGGTGTGAGCCAGAGCCTGTGGCTGCCCTGTACTGGCCAGGGTAACCCCCAGCCTACTATTCACTGGGTCCTCTACGATGGGTCAGTGGTGCAATCTAACAGGCCTGCTGTTGACCCCAGGATATCAGTGTATGAGAATGGAACCCTCCACCTTAAGGGTGTGACTTCAACAGACAATGGGAAGTATGAATGTATCGCTACCAGCTCTACAGGCTCAGAGCGAAGGGTGGTGACTCTGACAGTAGAGAAGCAAGAGTCTGCACCTCGGATAGTGGAGACGTCCCAGCGCATCACAGAGCTGTCCTACGGGGACCAGCTGAGACTGAACTGTTCCGCCACAGGAGACCCCAAACCCAGGATCATCTGGAGGCTGCCCTCTAAAGCTGTGGTGGACCAGTGGCACAGGTGAAAATGCATTGTTCATTGGTAAAAATGCACAGAAGCATAGATGGTTGCATTTACAACAAACACTTTTATGTACAAGCTAAAACAGACATGGCCATCATTTTGGATGGTCTTAGAAATACAGCTGTGCTGGTCTTGCAAAAGTAGACTGAGCTTATAGTTCTTGGTGGGGAGTGTGCTTCTCAGTTCTGGATTTAATAGTAAGTCTCCATTCATGCACTGAGCACCCAAAGTCCTGGAATTTGCAAATGTAACTAGAATTGGAAACAGACCTACTTCAACAATAAAGAAGAGTCTTTGAATATCAGCTGAGCCCTTTAGCACAGCTTGAGCACATCATGCAGAAAAAGTAAAATCTCTGGGGATCATTGTATTTATATAGTTGAAATATTTCTGTTTTCATTTTAAAGTCTAATTCTCAGGTTTCCATATTTCCTCATTTTTGGTTTCCTGCGTTGACGCTTTGGGTTATCCCCCTAAGGTAGAGAATAATGGTGTCAGTGTTTTGATGTGATGATTAGTCAATCCCTCCATGTTTGAAATCAGAATAAGATACTGAGTTCCTTGACCATACTGATTCAAGGCTTAATTATATCCAGTTCAATCCAAAGGAAAACACTGGCGATACAATGATTAAAGCTGCTATGGTAAAAAGGCCAGTTCAAAAGAACTTGGGAGCTAGCTCACTTAGAAGTCAGAGGATTTGTGAAGAGCTTTTTATTTATTTATTTAGGATTTTGTTTTCATGAATGAATGAATGAATGAATGAATGAATGAATGAATTATTATTTTTATTTTTGTGTCATGCCACTTTGTGGCCCATCCCATATGGGATTATATGACACCTCAATAATAACAAAAACAATACATGGGTAGTGCTCGGACCGATGAGAGACCCTGTGTGACACAGGTGGAGAAGCAGAGAACAGATGGTTCAGTACACGTCTCTCCACCCGGCCATGCAGCAGCCCCCCATTCCCCGAGCATTTCCCCGCATGCAAACAATTTGACATTATCCTGGCTTCCAGTTAGTGCTGTACCCTTGTGGACATTCACAATAAGCAAATGAAGCCACATCACCGTACTTATACAATGTACATACATATTGCACATAAATATACATGCTGCACATACACGTACACATACACATACAGACATAGACACTGGAAACATGACACTTTATATATACTTTGCCTTCCTCCTCATTGACCAAGCCTTTTCTAAGAAAGTGGCAAATGCAAAAGTTTCATATTGAAAGAGCCGTTTCAGCTTTTCAGAGTCTTCCAGCCACACAAATTCCTTTTCTTTGTCTACCTTATTAAAAAGACTTTGCCTGATAGCCTCATATA
>OMLI01060580.1:0-15860 GCA_900302605.1 Rondeletia loricata
GCTCTTGCTTTCCACAGAGACCGAGGAGGGAGGGATACAGACCGGGACTGACACCATTTCACACAGTTCTACACAAGAGCCAACCCTGTGTTCCTGTAAAACCCAGGAGGAAGGGTTGGCTGGGACGCTAGGAGTGTTAGCTTCTACAGAGTCTGAAAAAACACACACATATTCCCTCCAGGTATGACACCTCCTGATACGCTGGGTGAATAGCGAGTGATTTATACATTAAGCAGTGTAAAGCGTAACATTTGTAACCTTAACGTATTCCTTTATATTTGATCATGGCAGGATAATTACCACTCTAATTGCTTTGATTTATGTTGCGTTAATTAGAACCTGCTGCTGACCTTAATTCCACCTTCATAATATAATAGTAATTGTTCGGACAGACAGTTGCGTAAATACATAATAATTATAGTGTAACAGCAAGTAAAAGTGTTGTTACTGTAATGCAACATAAATGAAAGAGTGTCCCAACATCTCCCCCTCTTTGTAAAACTAAATCATGATTGATGAGATATTTCAAAACAAACTTTTGCAGAATTTAATTTAATTTCCTCAAGTCTCACAATAAGTCCACTATCGAAATGAATCACTCCAGGCAGCCGTGGCATTTCTGAGGCTGCAGGCGAGCTTTTTATAATCGAATAGTGCTACTAAATTGATGTCGATTTGTTTGCCTTTGAAGAAAAAACCTTTTCAAAACTATAAACCTAGTCAAACTTTTTAGCTCTGTTGACACAGTCCTTGGTTAAAAAAATATTTGCAAGCTAACATTCAGATTACTTTCAGCAGTGGCATACAACACTGAGGGTTGTCAGAATGTGAGCCCTGTACACTGTTCCCTCTGTTGCAAAGTATCCACAGACCCTCACCTGAAATCCACCACCCCCCCACAGACTTACACACACACACACACACACAAACGTACAGCGTGCATCGATGCACATGCGCACATACACACACCAAGGTGAGTGTAAAAGCCAAGTGAGCAACCTGATGAAAAGATACCTCCACACAAACACAGATTGCTTATGCAAGGAGAGGCCCTTTTATTCCACAGGACAATGTCGATGTTGACTTTTCTTTGTCTGCACATTTTTAAGCACCAAAAGCACCAAAAAGAATGGAAAAAAGAAGTCAGAGAGGCATGCGATTGTAGCCACTAACATGTTCAGACCCATACAAGCTCCTCATTCACGGCTCAATCTCAAACCATTTTCTATTCAACAATCATGCTGGGGAGTTTGAGTGTCCCACTGGGTATTCGATGAAGATATATTTGAGCGGCTAACCTCCCTCTCGCTTACTTGCCACCTCTCACACACAAGAGGCATTTCGCTCTCTAATGACGGCGACGATGATGTACTAGCAGAGTTATCTAAACCGCTGACGAAGCTGACGCCGCTGGTGTCGAGCAGACCGTGTTCGCCGATTAAATCTCGCACTAGCCCGTCACTATTATAGGTACAAAGCGGTGAACTCATACCGGTGAATCGACACGAGCCCTCAAAACAATAAGTCGGATTCGTCAGGAGGGAAAACCTCGTTGGACCTCCACCCCACACCAGGCAGAAGTCTGGTGGAACATCTTTCCAAACATAAAACCTCCTCCTCATCTCTCTGTGGATTACAGCGGAATGTCAGAGCAGAGCAGGCTCTAAATCAGTTACGCTTGGCCCTCGGGGGAACTATGTGCTGATCCCACGTAGGCCTGTCTCTCAGTGCTCATGATAGGGTTGCCACATCCACATTTAAAAGTCGGGCCTCAAATCATTCAGCATGTAGCACATCACAAAAGACATCCGAAAAGACTGTTGAGCACGACATCTACCTGTTCCTCAACACTGCGCTCTGTGTATTTACGTCATGTAAGGAATATAAATGTATTGGCGTATCAGTAAACTGTTTCAAATCATCTGAAATGTACATGTATTTACTGAGACGTCGGACCAGAAGGGGGAGTTGTAAATAGATTCAAGGGGGAGAATGTAAAAATGTAATCTCTCTCTCCCTCTCTCTGTCACACACACAATACACACACTGTTGTATCTACACTCAATTACAGAAATATTTACATTACACTCACAGCTATGAAACTGCAGCTCCCCACCTGGAGAATAAAGCAGTTATGGAGCAACCAGATGATCTGTTTGAGAGACATAACTTTTATGTTTCCCAATCAACGGCGCCCAGCAAGACCACCACTACCACTACTGCTTGTTAGCCTGGGTAACAAAAGGATTTCAAGACCGGACAGGCAACAGCACAAACACATTGCCACAGTTACTGTAGGCACCTTCTATCTCACCAACCAATTAGGATATCCTGCAGATACACAGAGCCAGTGCACACAGTGAGTAAAACTGTAGAGCTCATTAGTTACCAAATGTTGGTGCAGGCTGCTGGTAAATATACACTTAATCTGACTGTACCAAACTTCATCCAGAGGTGTACACAGAGCAAACATGAGTGCAAGCCTAAAAAGGTACTAAACGGAACATCTCATCATCAATCAAATTCAGCATTCACACTAAGCCATGAGCAGTGAGTACACTTCGGTGCAATGTGGAGAACACACCGACAGCCAAGACGACCTGCTTGGTATGTATCCTAAGTATGCCAGCCTTTGTTTGCCTGCTTGTTTTCTACCACGATGACATGATGATTGACACAGTCAGCTCACTCTGCCCCATTGACCCCATTCTTTCCTCCCACTATACTATGGAGGATTTCACTTCCAAAGTTTAAAGCCGTAGCAATTATTTGTTCCTTTCCCTTAAGCAACAAGAACGGCCTTTTTAATTTGCACGTTTGTTTTCCCGGACAAAACCACAAGGAAGTGAGAGCCTTTTCTTCCAGGCAGCTCTATGAGACACAAAGACAAAACAGAGCGGGGACGAGATAATGGGTTACTAACATTTTCAGTCTATTAAGTCTGTTCCTTGAACAATATGAGAAACATCTGCCACCGTTTCCTGCTAAAATCGTTCACGTAATCAGTATTGAAGAAACAGAAAATGAGGGCAACAAAAAACGCATTTCTGTTACAGCACAAGTATCTCTCACATGTGTTATTCCTGCTAACTCTGGTGGCCTGAGGGGGAAAAGTGACATAGAGGATCTCCACAGTGGTATGTATCACCTAGTGAGGAGTAGCCATTTAGTTAATGAGCCCCGATGGAGACCTCCAATGAAGCCATCAAGCCTGTTCAGAATAACAATGGTCAACTAACGCCTTTCTAATTGAATGGACGGTACAGGGAGGCAGGGGGAGTGGGCTGGAACAGTGAAAAGGAGACAGGAAAAAAGGGGAGGGGGGTCTTTTCAGTCAAATGCCTGCTAGGCCCTGACGAAAGTACTTGTTTTTTTTGGGGGGGTGTGACAGGGATTGGGGGATGGACGTGCTCTGAACAACATAACACTCCAGTAGGGGTTCTTTCAAGGAAGTTTGCATAGTCCAATTTTTCTTTAAAATGTGTTTTAGACCGTTCGCACCAAATACTATGGGTAACATCGCAAACCTAATATCTTGCATGTTTCTTTGGAATCAATATTCCATATGACCATGTATAACCTGTTCTTTCACCTACGTCACAAGGTTTTTTTCCTCTTTTTTTCAAATGTTATTGCAGTAATCATGTCAGTGTCGTTGTTAATTAGTGTAAAATGAGCGTATAGTCTCGGTGCGTAACTGATTTGTTGTTCAGGCTTGTTTAAAAGTGTGATGTTTACGCCCAGAGAAGATACGTACTGAAGCGGACAAATAAAAAAATAGAATAACATAATATCACTAAGCAAACCAATTCAACTATTGGCAACATTAGCTGACATTATTGATTAAAACAACGTCACAGCATTATGGAAAACCAATATGCAACCAATTCTGCTGAGTAAATCCATTTAAAACTCTCCATCAACAACATTCAGGCTTGACTGACAACCATATCATGGAGATTTAAGACAAGTCTCTCAACTGCCACAATTGCTGTCATGTACATTGCAGTGAAATGCCTCCCATGCGTGTCAAAGCAGGGTATTACGTTGTCGTTACTGTAGGGTGTGACTTCATGAACAGCCTATTTTTCATTTTTGAGCAGCATATGAGTGAATGAAAAGCCTGTAGTGTCTCAAATGCACTTGGAGCTGATGACCAAGAGGGCAGAATGCTGGGATACTTGATCTGAACATTAGGTGTGTAAACCAAAGAGCTGCTTCCCTCATGAATAACCCAAATATGAAAACAATATAAGAAGAGGAGGCCCTTATGCAAAAAGACATTTTAGAAGGATATTATACACTGTAAAACTATACGTCCCTATAGTTATAGTTTTACAGTGATACCATAAGTAAGACAAGGTCACTATAAACTCACTATTAAGTAGCCTATACTACAGACAAACTATAAGTTCCTATATTAATATTATAGTGATTTTTCGATCAGGGGTCATCATAAATTATGCCAAATTTAACAAAATCAACGACTGACGTGTTCAAACTTTGAGCCTAATGTGAAGTTGTCCCCAAAAAAACACACGTCTTTTCACGGGTGGGTGGCAGGGAGAAATGTATATCCCCAAAAAGAACAAAGAAGTAGTTAGTCCTCCTTGAGAGGCCACTCGGAGGGAATATGGCGGTCTGGCGGCGCACAGGCAACTTTTACGCACGGCCAAAGTTTTCTGGAGAGTGCGCAAGTATTGTGGAAAACAGAGCTACAACAACACCGTCAACAAAAACACTCACCGTCCTCGCACTCGGAGACAGTGCGCCGTTGGATAGGTAGGGACCGGTGAGGTCTGGGATCATTAGAAAGGGGTAGCCGGGGTAGTGGGGACTCTTGAAGAAGCCACCATCTTGATGGTGCCTTCTCAGTGCTGCGGGGATCATAAAAAAATAATAATCAGAATTAAAAAAGCATAAAAACAACATAGCAGTGCAACAAGTCTAATAGTCTTTTTTTTTTTTTTTTACCTTCACTGAAGTAATCTCTCGCTTTCTCATAATCTGAGTCGGGTCTGGTTTGGGGTCGCCTCTCTGCCTGCTGACAGGGGGAACATACACACGGAGGGGGGAACTAGTGAAACTTTCAACAGCAACTTTATGAAATACATTCCTCTGAATGGTGAGCTGTCCGAACTACAGCTCGTGTGGGATCCTTACCTCTGAGTCCGACGAGCTGCTGTTGTTTTCCGACTCGTTCACTAAGGAGGACTTCACATCATCCAGGTCCCTTTCTGCTGACACGTTTTCGGAGATCTTCTCCTCCTGCTCTCCTTCGTCTTTAAAAGATATCATTTCATCATTCGCCCCCAAATCATCTCCGCCTCCTCCGTTTAGCTGTGGCATTTTTGCGGGCCAAAAATTGATATTATGCAGGCGCTAAAAAAATAATAACCACGTTAGAACAAGTCGAGTTTCTATCGGATGATTAAAGTAGTCCAAACGAGTCGCTCAAAGCAGACACTGAACCACAGAGCCACGGTGCATGTTCAGAACTCCGTCTTCACTGTCTGGACGCTTTCCCATTCCCCCATGATGAACCGTCCGATAATCCACCATCAAAGTTCAAACAGATGAAGAAGTGTGCGTTCGGCTTGGCGTCGGCGGCCGGATGCGCAGTCACTTGGCAAAGTTTGGTCTCCTTCGCAGCGGACAACTTGTGGCCCCTGTGTGTGTCTCTGCTGAGGGACGGGACTCTCCTCCTCTAGACCCCCCAGGGAGCAAGTCAACTACAGGCAACCCGACTGATAGGTTACTCAAGAACAACAATGACGTCCAGTTTCACCTCCTCATATCCATGTGTAAGAAAACAATGGCTCAGACACACACACACGAGACGGTCACTGCAGTTTTCTTCACTTCAGAGTCGACTGTTGTCTCCAGAAGTTTAAGCCGACGCGTCGATGTTTTCTCTAACCAGCACAAAGCTCCTAAACTGTCAGTCGGATGACCCCCGTGGCAGAAGAAGCGGGGTTTCAGCTGGACGAAGCGGCTCTTTCCCTCCACATCGCTGCCGGGGAATGCGCCCTGAAAACGACTTGGCTGTTCAAGTGGAAGAAAAGCGCAGCTCGTCCGTAGAGGAGGAGTTAGCGGTGAAAACCGACACTTCATTCACCAGCATGTAGATCAGCTATTCTTAACCCTCGAGCCACCGACACACAGCCAACACACGACCGACATGACAATACAAAATTGTGATAGAATTAATATGTGTTACAGGTTTGTACTCCGTTAAATGGAGGATTTTTTTATTTACAGTGACACAAAATACTCAAAACAGATTGTTATGCTTTTGCCTATTTTATACTTAGTAGCTTAAGGTGAGCAAAGTGCAAATGATTATTGATCCTGATAATAACTTCCTACATTTAATTATACCAAAGTTGTATTATTATTGTTGTTGTTGTTGTTGTTGTTGTTGTTGTTGTTATTACTATTATGATGATTGTTGTTGCTGCAATAATTTTTACATATATCAGAAACAGACCCTATAAATCATGAAGTGAGTTTTCTAAATATTAGAGTAAGAAACTTCTGGTTCTGTGGTCTCTTAGTCTTCTCAGGGCAGATATGAATCCTGCAGGCAAACACAAGAAATGGAAAGAAGGTTCATTTCTTTGTGACCCAAACAAAAGCAGCAGGACAAGACACCGTCACAAAACCAATCCATCCCCTTTGGCAGATGGGATAACTCTGAACTGTGTAGGCCCACTGCAATTGAAATATGAGAATATGCACAAAACGTGATGCTCTAATCATGTTACATCAGACTTTGAGTGAACTTGAACAGCAATCTGCGTTGTGTCCAGCGCTACAGTCACAGCCATGCAATATTTCCTATCTAGAGTCGAGGCTATACCACCAGAAACCGTGTCGCCTACAGCCGTGTGATAATGACAGGCCAGGTTTGTTGAGAAAGTCATAATTACACACTGCCGTGTAAATTGCATGTCTGTGAGTCCTAAAACAATACAGTGGGAAAGGCAAACCCCAACAGCACCTGGGATAAGCATGGCCCATTATAGCACAGCTATAGGCTTGACACAGTGAGGCAAGCCGCTCAGTGCGGCAGGTGGAATCTCCAGGCCTCCCACCTCGACAGGACGGCCCTGGCCCATTGTCTCTAGACTGAAATACATGGCTGCATTGTTGATTTGAGGAACAGGATTGGGGATCTGATTTGGCAAACAAGAGAAGTGTTTGTGGCTTCTATTTTTGCTTCTATGGAGGAACCTGCATATAAAACTTCATCAGTACTTGGAGGTTGCACAGTTGTCCTCCTCGTTTCCAAGATGTAGGGAAGTGCGTCCTATTATTCTGTCTTTCTCTCTTAAATGTCACCCCTCTTTTATAACCTCTGTCCTCGCCCCACCTTCCTCACCTTTTTCAGTGAAAGTACTATGGACTTCCGATTTCTCTTTACTTCTGATGCAATTCGACAGGCTTCCCCTGTTTGAGATAAAACTCATTGATGTTGTTGCCTGCATGTCAGCAAGCTGAGGGTTGATTGACAATTCAGCAACGTCTCCACGGGCCTCATTAGAGCCCCACTCCTCCTGGGTGTTTGTGTGTGTGCGTGCGCGTGAGTGTGTGTATTTGTATTCAGTCAAAAGCAATGTGGTTGCATACTGCATCACTATGTATTGCATGCACGGTGGTTATGGACAGTGGGTTTCTTGTACACACATACACTCATGCTTGCGCTCGCATGTACACACAGGTGAATATTTGCCCTCAGGGCTACATATCATTGTTTTTCTGGGCTACAGTATGCAGAGAATGTACCGGTAACAGAATGCATTTTCCAAATGATGCTTAGGCAAGCTGTTCATTTCGTTCATCCAAATTCATGATGCAACCCTCTTGTTTGCCACCAACAATGCTAAGCTATATTTTTCTATATTTAAAGCAAATATAATACAGATTTTTTTTTTAAATGTGGGAAAAAATGTGAGAAATGTAATGGACTGTGCATGTCCCAGCAGGTGTAATTACATTATATTCAGTGCTCATATACCATAGGCTTATGAATGATTAATTTAAAAAAATCAAATATTAAACCAAGTCAACAAAGAAGAATTTTAATGACACACATTTGAGGTTGCTGGTGCATCTGCACAGGAATATCTCTCAAACACTGACACTTCTCACACATGCATAAGTTTCAGCAGTGTGCTATTAAGTACCATTGGCATGTAGTAAGTCCACTGTTGTCCACAGTAAACTGTAACAGCACACTGAGATATAGCACTTCTGTGATAAATACAAAATCCTCTCACACTGTATTTCAAATGTTTTATTCCAAAATGAGAGCCACCATTTGAAAAACAAAAGGCCCAGTGCTGCAAAACAACTTTCCTTTAAAAAAAGGAACAAAATCGCCTGTTTTTGAAATACTGACCGATGAATTTCAGGTATCATTTTTTGTCTATATGGATGTGTTGTGTTTTGGAACGAAGCCCTTCATTCTCTCAATGATTTACTCATCGAATGAACAGCACTGTAAATGAGCGGTGGCTTTTTTGGGAGATTATGATAAGCGAGTGTTTGATGAAAATGGAGAGTTGCTTTATTCCTTATACATGCTATAGAATATTTCATCTCCTTTATATCTACCTACGTGTCTCTCCCTTCTCTCCACGACTCCCTTGTTAGCGTGGGATTGGTTTTAACTGGGAGCTGATGAGGGGTCAGGAGAGATGAGAACAGCCACAATCTTAGCCCGGGGGCAGATCGACTGGTGGCCAGAAAATTTATTCAGAGGGTTGCTGTCCCTGCATCTGCCTCACTTTGAAGTTGCTCTCTCAACTCTGGCTTGTCGTACGTGACTGTGTGTTCATTTTCCCCCCCACTAAAGAGAGACTGAGTGTGAAAAAGACGGATGGTGTGTCTGTGTGTGTGTGTGTGTGTGTGTGTGTGTGTGTGTGTGTGTGTGTGTGTGTGTGTGTGTGTGTGTGTGTGTGTGTGTCTATATAAGTGTATGTGTGTCTACATGTAGGCCTATGTGTGTTCCTCTTACTTGTGTATGTATGTGTGTGTGTATGTGTATGTGTGTGTGTGTGCATGTGTATGTGTGTTTGAGAGCCATACAGAGTGGAGAAGAGAGAGAGAGATGCTGTGTGCCAATCCATACTTGCTTTGGAGAATTCAAGGTCATCCTTTCATGTTTTGCCAACCATCGGTCAATCAGTTTCCGATCAAAGTGGTGCTTAATTCAGCGGTAATTCCCATCTCCTCGTCACGTTTTCGCCTCGCTGTTTCAGAGGTGCAGACGAGTTCCTCTTGTCTTTCCTCTGATCTGCTGCAGTGTGTCGAACATATCTTGCCATGCCAAGCCCACATTGTCAAGCTCTCTAATGATGCTAGTTCATGTGTGTGGAGGACACGTCAGCTCACACGTTGCACTGCTGCTGCTTCCATCTATCTCTGTTCAGGAGATTCTAGTCTCACTCTATTGTCTTTGAAGCGTACCCGAGTTTGGATCTGTTATGTCCTTTCATCAGTCCAAACAGCCCTTTAGAATGTCTCCATCGTCCGTTAAAGTGCTTTATAAATACATTTTAATTGACTTAATTTGAATTTCACTATAATGGATACAAATCACTTAATAGCTGTCACAGGCTATGATTTATCCATGATATCTCTATTTCTATAAACCCGCTCATATGCAGGTTTTCCTGATGTCACCTTCTTATATAAACATAAAGTGTATACCAGCTTTCTGTCAGACATTACATAAGGAACTACAGATTCAAAGCATAGCATTCCTCTTTTAAGCTAAAGGACAGGATCCATTTCAGTCGAACTATACGAAACTCACCACTGTGCCGTATTAGCTCAGTGCTTTTCCCTCAGCCCCCCTTGTATCACCTCCTCAGTCATCACACTAACTCTGGATGGGAGTGCCTCATGCAATCATGGATCTCACAAAAATAACCTCATATCCGTTTTGCTCCACAGAAAGGTCCCCTTTTCAAGCTGGTATGGGCGTATATGGCATTTAAGACTGTGTGAGGACACGATTAGATGACAGTTTTTACTGCCCAGAGGGTGTAACTGAAACACTAAACTGTGCAGAGAAGGGAAAATAAAAGACTGCGTTTCAAAGTTTTATTCCAGCCTCTGTTTCTCTCTCTGGTGTTTTGTTACACTTGTCCTATCCCTTTCCAAAAGGGTCCTGTTTTCAAGACAGTAGTGTTTATGTGTGCATATAGAATCACACTGGATTGGAGGCGTCCTGCCTTAATAAAGTGAACGTTGACTATGTTTAATTGTACTAGATCCTGACAGACAATATCACCCTGGGATGGACTGGCGATCTGTCCAGGGTGTTTCCTTGCCTTGCCTTGCCATGCTAGGATAGCCTGACAATGAATGAATGAATAATACAATATCGCCTTAACAAAGGCTAATCAATGCTGCTTGTGCAAGGGTGTAACATTATAAGATGAAAAAGACATCAAACATGTATAAGTCCTCCAGTGTGGATTTACATGGTTGCTCAGGCCTCCTGACTGAGATACCTGGCCGTGTTGTTCTGTATTGCAGAGGATGCTTTTAAGGAGCATTATTCCTGAGAACTTCAAAGCCTGCCAAAAGCACTCTCCTCTTGGAGTGTGCGGTCGCTTGAAAATGTACTTATATTTTCCAAATGGACAGGAAGAGGCCCTCACTGGTATTGAGGTGATGCTAATGCAGTGTGGCGCTTGTTTTCAGTGTAACTCTGTTTCCAGCAAGGAAGTATAGGCTGCACTCACTGCTATTAATCTCTTACAGGCGTATTCTGTGTTAACTTTGAATGAACCCAATGCAAATGACAAGGAAACTTACTATATACTGTATTTTGCTGTCCCTATATGGCAATATATCATTATGCTTTATGCTTTAAAGAATGAACACAGCCGGCGAAATGCAAAAATGCATAGTGCAATCATGTGGACATTGGCACGGGTTCACCATTTCATTGTGAAGTTAGTAGGCTAAATGCGTAGATGAGTCCTTAACTCTGTTATAAGTGACATAATTGCTGTCCACAATGCCTGAATCAAACCCTTTCCAGATGCTGCGCCCAGGCATTCGGCTATCACTGGTTTTATTGATCCAGTTAACATGATCACTTACAAGGCCACACTCCTCCACTGCCTGTGTTTTCTCAGCCGAGGCTGCGTGGCGCTGCTCCTCGGAGGATTGGAGATTCTTTCCTGTGATGTAAACCCGATGCAAGTGAGAGGCTGTTGACTTTATTTAATATGTCCGCCCCATTTTTATGAGCATTACGCAAATGAAATGTTTTGCATTATGCGTGAGCCATACGTTCCTCAGAGGCATGCGTGGCTGTAGACAGCTGGAAGTAACTTGAGCCCCTCAGTCACTTATCAGCACTGGCATCCCTGCCATTTCCCATAGCCATCTTCAAGCCAGAAGAATCCAGCCATTGTCTTCATCTCTGTGGCCCCTGTGTTGACCCAGCAATGCCGTGCTGATTGTTGCAGAGATATTAAAGAAAATGGTAGATTTGTCTTTGTCCATATAACCCTGTCTTGTGACATCCAAGCTCGGTGTGCTTCTACTTGGTGCAGGGGTAGCGAGCAGCTGCACCTGCCCTGTATGTCAACAACAGGGTCTGGAGCAGACACTCAAGAAGAGAGGTGGCTTTCACACCACTGGCCTCACTGAAGCTGCTTACTTTCCAAAGACAACAATGACCACGCTGCTCTGCTGGGGGAGCGGCCAGGGCCATAGAGCTCTGCTATAGGCTCGGCGCCCGGTCTGTGTGGCCTCGAGATTATCTCTCGACTGAGCCCTCTACATACAAGCTTATTGGACTTCCTCGCGTCCCCTTGTTTTTTTGGCTCTAAAGTTTCCAGGATGCTTTTTGACTGTCTGTTTTACACATAGAGACAGGATCCCCGTGGGGGTTGTTAGGAGGTTACAGGGGGGTAGTAAAGAGGTCAGGGAGAAACTGTCAGTCGATTTCCTTTCTCTGGCCTTGGGAAACTGCACCACAAGTCGTTTGAATATTTTTAGTGTCCTTGCTGGTTTTTGTCTGTATCCACAGGAGAAGATAAAGTTATTCCTCCCAGCTCACACAGGGCTTTCATTTCTCACATGGATTACTTATTATTAGTCTTGTCTTTTTGTTCCTTATTTTTTTTCTAGCTATAGAAGTACTATGTCCAGCACACAATCTGTCAGAATAATGCACTGGGTCTGGAAACCATCATCTTTATGTGTTGGTGTGTAAAACTCTCTTCCATAGAATTACAACACAACCTTCTGCTGGTATTGCCTCATACTCGTAAGTACCAATACTGTGTCTACAGCTGTGAGTTTGGGTGTGGGGGGATGAAGGCTGTGGAAAAACACGTCCTAGTACTGTTATTTCTCAGTTTCTTCACCAGCCACTGGAAAGGCCATGCTATTGTCCAGAGGTGGAAAGCATTTCATTACAACTACTGTAATGACTCTACTTGAGTAGTTAATGCTACACTTTTGAGTGCCTTCAAATGTCTACATGAGCGTTTTCTTAAGCATTTACTCCTACTCTGACTTGAGTACGTTTGACCTAAGACCTAAGAGTAATGAGTACAATGAGAACTGGCATCTCCAATAAAACAGTCATTATGGACTTTATTTTCCATAACTGCTAAATCTGCTAAATGCCATAATGTAATGTAATAATGTAACTGATACCACAGATTTGTTGATATGAGTTAAAAGGGTGAGATAATTACCCATCAAATTATTTGCGAGGACTATTTTAATGTGGGATCAAATATATCTCTATATCTCTGTGTAAATTGTTTCTGTGGAAAGTACAGATCTTATTTGCTGGTAGATGTGGGTGAAATAGGCAACATGTTTTGTTGTTAGTAAATTGATGTGCTGGCAGTATATTCTATGGAGGAACTGAGTCACGTTGATCAAAGGCATCGGGACTCTAAGAACTGAAAATTGACATGATGGTAGAGGACTGTTTGTGTGTGTGTGTGTGTGTGTGTGTGTGTGGGGGGGACAGAATTGTAAGAGAAATGGTATCAGATATGTCAGATTATTGAGTAAATCTCAGCCCTCTCTCTTCTTTGAGCAACTTGCTCCAAGGTCCGGCCAGGTATTCAGTGAGTGCATTCAGCTGAGATTGAGCTCTCACAAACCTGCTGTGCAGTCACGCTCATTTACATTCAGACAGCATTTACAAAAAAAACATCTGAATCGTGCCATCGATGATATTACTCACAGACATGTCTTACCTGCTGCGCCACATTTCTTCTTGTGCTGAGTTATCTCTCTGTGCATCTCATCTTACCACCTCTCTCCACCTCATTGCACCTCCAATCCTCTTTGTGTGTTACACAGAATGACCAGTCGCCTCTGTGTTGGCAAGAGAGCCTTGTCACGGTTGTGTTTAAACGCTACGTAGCTTCATACAGTATGCGGGCTGCTAGTATGTTCTCTGAAATAGATGAGTGAAGAGCTCAGTTGTAAGAAAAAGAGCTACTGTAAAAAAACGTCCGGGTGAAGGAAACCGATTGCAATACATCTAAACAGAAAGCAGACTGTTGTTCTTTTCTACTAATTCCACAATGCAATTATCACTCGGTGGATGGGAATGTATGTGCCAATTAAAAAAAAGTCATTTCTGTTTTGCTTTGGCCTACCTCTCTGTAATTCTTGACTCTGCAGCTGCACTGTGGAAAACAAACAGTGCAGTGCAGCTGGGCTCCTCCAGACAGCGAAAGGGGAATTTTAATCCCATTTTTTTCTTTGGCACCAGTCAGATTTATTTGGTCATAAAGAAAGGAAAAGTACCCCGCCATCTGAGTAGGATTGGGAAGTGAGAACGCAAGTCATGCCAGAACCCGGTTGCAGACTTAGAAACACAACAGACCAGGAAATTAATCCACAAGAGGTCAAAGTGCTCCAGGAAAATTCAAGGCACACAGAGTCTAATTAACTCAGATAGTGGCACATTACTGGCATACCTTGACAGCCCAGATCGCCCTGCCGTACGTATGGAGATGAACACTATGAGCCAACTTGACATGCCGCACTAGGCATTTATACAGTGATACCATTCACGGTAACAGTATTGACACCATGAGGAACACTTCACTACAGCCAATGGCTAACCTACATGTGTCTCTCATCGACTTCCCCTCTTGCATTCCCTGCAGCGTGGTCTGAAAACAAACTATCCGGAGACCCCCAAACCATTTCCAGCTGTCACCTCCCTCCTCCAGTAACTCCTAACCTGATATGATGGGGCAAGAAGGGGTGAGGGTCAGGCCTCGAGGAAAATGCATAGTATGTAACTCAAACTATGAGCATTATATTCATAATTGTCTGTGGTGGAAAAGTGAAGATCAGCACCTATCCTCTATCATGTTACTTTTAACTTCTCATTTTACATCAGACATTCAAGCCAAGGCCAAGAACAAGGAACAATACTTTTGATACTTTTGAAAACAAAACAATGGGAAAGAGTGTGCATATCCGTTTCCATATATACATGTGCGACAGGTATGTTATACTGTATATCCCTGTGTGTTCTATACATCACATGTGAGGTATAGTACATGAAAGTAAACCATGTCAGCATAATAAATGATATACAAACATCAAGCATCATAGCCTAACAATAATGTAGCGTTTAAGGTGCTGTGGATAGCATGCCATTAAAAGACAAGCAATAAGCTGACAATATGCAATGCAAAGAGCATCTGGAATATTGGTCAAAGCTGTAGTCCTTTGCTCCATTAAAAAGATGAATGTGTCCCTGAGAATGTCCAGAGAATTGCACATCTACTCATCCCATTCCTCCAACACACAGGGGGAGAGGACGGGCTGCAGGCCCTAAAGCGCGTCTGTTCAACTGCAGTACAAAATAAGAGTATTTATCAAAAGTCTTCATTTATTCGGTTGTTTACATGCTATTCTGTTGAAGGGTCATTGTACATATAAGCATGTATCTACTCCACAATGGATATCATACTCTCAGCCAGTGTTTCAGCTCTGTCTGCGGTTAAGGTACAACATTTGTGAGGTGGAAATGACAAGATACAACCAGGCCTTTCTTAGCTATTTTTCTCTTTAATGATATGCCTTACCCCCAATTTGCTGGTTAGAATGAATTCCCCATACTTCTATGGGAAAGCATGTGTGCTATGTCCTCCATTAAAGGAAATCGCTACGCTGAAGGACCTAATAAAGATGTACAAAGAGTGCACACAGGGAACAGAGCTCTACACATGAAGAACGAACTAAAGGCAATCAGGATGTTTAGTATGAAATGGTCAGTCGGTCCATTGTGCCTTCAAGCCCTGACTTAGTTTCCTGAAACTCTTGAAATGACTGAGTTTTAGAATGAACGATGGTGTGACAAGAGAGAGAGAGAGAAAAAAGAACCAATTTTAATGTTTTGTTTTTTAAGGGGGGGAAGGCTCTTTATCATGCCTCGCATCCAACCTCTTACCTCCCCTTTTGGGCCTTTAGGAGCATCCTGTGACCCCTGACCCCCTGGACAATAGAGGCCAGGACGTTTCCCAGTGAGCAGCGATGGAGCCAACAACAGGAACATGAGGGGTGCTCCTGGGAAACAAACTGTTTATTGTGGAGCAGGATGGACAGGCCCCTGTGTCCCACTCACTTACTTTCACACACACACACACACGCACGCACTAACACAGACACTAACACACACCTATACACGATGTGATGCTGTCAAATGATGGGTGCATGTTTTAGTACCTGAGAACCACATAGTGTTCTTTCTATTCCATTGATATTCACTCTAATCTCAAATCTAATCTCCCAAATCTTCTTTTGTTTCCCAGTAAAGAATGGGAGGGTGGCACAGC
>OMLI01060598.1:0-13710 GCA_900302605.1 Rondeletia loricata
TGGCACAGTAGATTCACTTACACTGAGAATCCGTTTGAAGTGAGGTATCTTTCAGATGTGGATTTCTCTTTAGGAATGAGAAAGAATGATTTATGTTGCACCAATCAAGATTCGGATGCAATGAAAATAGAAACAGTCAGTAGATGCCTAAAATCCTGAAAACAGATCAAATACCTGCAGTTATGTTTAAAGATTTATTATAGCTGGTATCCAACAACACTGTTCTTCATGCAATATAGCTCTTTAAAAAATCATAAATCATCCCTGGTGAAACATGCCCTCTCTTAGGCCATTTCCTAACACAGGAAGAGGTGGCGTGGATTACTCAGCCCCACTGAGACAGACACAGAGACACGCATGAGTGGAACAATCCAAGCACACTGACTCACCATGGTTTGGTCTGATATGGTTAAGAAGGATCGAATTTGATTTTAACCTGCTAGAATTGCACAGAAATGGCCACGGAGACCCTCAGAGGTGTAGTAGCCTACTGATGCTGAATATAGAGTCATACTAAGATGAGAATGTATGTTGCATTTACACCTGTTGGCCTCATTCAACTCTAGCCAAGAGGAGACTCCAGTGATCCTGGCAGAGCCAATCAAATGACAAATCCAGCATATTTGACATGTAGGTCCTATGTCATTGCTGCCTTCAAACCTTTGCTCTGCATCATTTTCTATTATTGAGATATTGGAATATTTTATGCTGATTCATCAATGCAAAAACCCTTCTGGCGTAGTTGATGAAAATGCCATGAAAGGTTTCCCTTTTTGCTGAAAAGTTCCCACATTGCGGCCACAGTTAAAGAGGAAGAAGAGGAGGCTCAAGACTAATATGTCAAAAATGCTGTCCTGCCGCACTTGTTTCCATTTCCCCTCCTTCCCAGAATATCTCATCAACTCACACTTGTATTGATGAACCTGTGATGATTTCTTGTACATGGCTTTTCTTTGCATTTTGGCTGTGCATGTTATGTGTATTTGGGGCAAATGTCTGCACCGGTTTGTGATGTGGACTCAGGTTTCTGTTGTGAATGATCTGCCTGATGCCTCAGGGTATGGACTGACAAGGGCCAAAGAGAGGTCAGTTTGTAATAGGAGTGTCCATGTTTACTGATGTTGCAGACAAAATGCAGACAAATGTGATTTCCTCTAGAGTCACTTTCAACTTGCCATTGCTCGCTTACTGGATGTCTCATTTATGATTAACTAGAGCGGTCTAGTCTGTAGAAATTAGGTGAGAAAGTCTGTTAAAATCAGCGTGACACATAACTCTGCCATTTGCTTGGGGAAATACTCGGAAAGTACTAAATGGGTTCACTTACCAGGTCAACCGATGGCTTACAGCCAACTTGACAGCAGATGGACTACATTAAAATATAATCTTCAAAGTGATTTTTTTCAAAAGTGGAGCTATATATGTTGGCCTTTAAATTGCAACACATAAATGAGATATTCAAGGTCAACGTGTTTTGCAGAGTTGACCAGGAGCAGTCAGCCAGGGGTCATCTGGCTGTGGACGTCTTTTTGGACTTTAAAAAAAAACAAAAAAAACAGCCTCAGGTCAGTGTTGGGGGTTTTGGTAATCTTGTTGTGATCAGTGATTAGTCCTTGAACAACAGTGAACAGATCAACAGATAGTGAGCTAACTGAGCAGCACAAGACTGCTCACACCTGCTATGGCTTTGCCTTTGTGCAAAAGCTACAGCAACTTTTATCATGCCCCTATCACTCACAGGAGGATCATCAGATTACTGTCGTCAGTGCTGCGTCTTTCGCAGACAGGTTGATGTGAAATGAAGACTTGTCTGGATTGCCAACAAGGTACTTTGTAGCTACTCTGCAGGGACTTTGCCAATGATAATAGGAACTCCACTATTAAACAATTTGGCTGTCCCATGATAGTGCCGAGTTGTCAAAATATTGATACTGGTAACATTTCTACAAGTGGCAAATGGTTCAGGTCAATGGTTCAAGCATTTATTGAAAAAAAAGAATCTGTTGGCAAGACTTGGTACTCATTTATGTTAGGTCTAATAATGCTGACACAACGTTTTGATATTTTCTCTAATAAAGACCATAGCATCCAAACCAAATGGGAGGCAGCCATCCAACCCATGTACCCCCTTCCCATTGCAATAAGTCTTTAGTGTGATGTGGAAACCCAAATGCAACAGGCAGGCAGACTGACAAGCGGTCCTTGGATTATACATTTACAATTACAGCACTGCAAAAGTGTTCTTAAAATTGCCTCAATTACATAACATGCAATGATAGAATGGATGTTCAATTTCTATGGTTAAGAGTTACAAACAGCCCTAATTGAGAGGACAGAGAGAAAATAGATAGAGAGAGAGAGAGAGAGAGAGAGAGAGAGAGATAGAGAGAGATGTAATCAGTGAACCACCAAGTTTGCACTTGTTGTATCCCAGAATACCTTCCTCAAAGGAGAAGGGGGATGGGTTCAGAGTTACACTTAATACACTCTCTGAAGTTTCAATGTAGGGTTTGCACTCTTATTACCCTAAGCTGAGGGCCTGTTAAGTGTGTGGACAGTTAATAACAAGGTGTAGTTTTCCAAGTTGTCAACTTAAGGTCTATGAAGTCCTCTAGGTGCATTGTGGACTTTCATCTTAGTCTGTAACCCTGCCTGCGTCTGTGGTAGTAGGACTGCAATTTCAATACACACAAAGGCCAGGTGTCTACAGAAAGGGTGGTTGAAGGGATAAAGGATAGATGCCTAATGGTACCATCTGATATAACAAATAAACACACACTCAAACATACACAGACACAAAATTATACCGTATCTCGGGAAGAAAATCATTCTCCCACTTGAGTAATATTAAATCAATAAATAGACTCTGAAACAGACAGACAGGTATAAACATACACGTTCAGAGATGCCATTGAGTACACACTGACACTGTGACTTCCCCCATCCTTGTAGGTCACTAGCAGTGGGCCACCAGTACTCATCGTTGGGTACCCAACCTATCCTATGTGGCAGCATCCCAGGTCTGGTGCCCAAACAGCTGCGCTTCTGTCGGAACTACGTGGAAATCATGCCCAGTGTGGCGGAAGGGGTGAAGATTGGCATCCAGGAGTGCCAGCACCAGTTCAGAGGCCGGCGCTGGAACTGCACCACAATCAATGACAATCTGGCCATTTTTGGACCAGTGTTAGATAAAGGTAATGTTACACAGCAAACAAATGTTTACAGCTACAGTGCTGTATTTTTATTAACAGCAACATATTTTTTAAATCACTTTCTCTTTGCTGCTATTCTTCTGTCAACCAAATAACTTGAGTACCTGAAGTCAGTGTTTGTTTTTCCCCATACCTGCTCCTAACTTCTTGGAAGATGACTAGTGTACTATATAATCATTTCCTTGGTTATGACTGGCATGCTGAGTATGTCACTGAGGACTGGTGCTGCTGCTGTTGAATATCTGGAAAAATACTCAAAGTATCTGAAAAAAGACCAGAACTGAAAAATGACATGTTTTTTTATGCTGCTAAATTCTCCATTCCATGAAAAAATGTGTATTCTCTATGTCTTTTGGATTAGAAATGCCGGATTCCCTGGGTGCATCATTCATTATAATCCTTGTTCAAATAGACTTCAGAGACTGAATAAGCTGTGAGCAGCCTGTATGCATGAAATAATGTACAGTGAGTTCTGTCTTGTTGGAGTTTTCTTTAGAAGGGAATCCCCTTCGATTGTTCCTCTGTATGTTGAATTCCTCTGAAGTGCCTTACACAAGACTTTCAACTGCGCTATGGATTTTTCCAAAATAGATATTTCCCCTTAGATTCTACGCTGATTGTATTAAGGCTTGCAGACGTATGTCAACTCTGTACATTTAACAATTTGTAAAAACAATTCACAAAACCAAAACAATACACATTCAAACGTGGTTTGGAGCGGTGCTCATAAACTACAAGCTACAGCGGAACAGTTGTTTTCAATGTTATCTCTAAAATATAACAGACTAGATTGAATCTCGATGCATTCAGTGATTTAACTTTAAATTGAACTCATATGGCGTGCCAGGATACTCTTGTTGGTGTTGCTGCTTGGTGATTCTGAGTTGCCAATCACAAAATTGAGAATGAGCACAGAACTTAGGGGTGCAGGGTTTAAACCTGTCACCTAGTTTAGAGAAGATTGATGTTTACCATTGGGGGAGAGGAGGTTAGTTAGGGCAATTGCTTTTAATAAACTCTTGAGCCAGTTGTTACATTGATAGAGGAGGCTTGAGCTCAAGTAGGTGGGTAACGATAGGGGTTCAACAATCCAGGCCCTATTGTGGTGCAAAATGCCATCACATCTCTCCCATTGCCTCCCCTCCCTGGCCTAAATTGCAGGGGCACTGACTGGAAAGAGGAGGCAGCTACTGGGCTTTAGTAAATCATTTTGATTGGATTAAGGTCACTGAGGCCCTTAATAATGTGAGAGGTCAAAGTGGCTGGATTAAGTGCCTTTGTCAGAGGCCAAGGAGAGTGACTCAGGGGCTCACAGGCCTTTGATAGGGCTTAGTAGGAGAGGGCTTCCATTTCATTGGATTTGATTGATGCTTATGTTTGTCTGTGCAACAGGGCCATTGTCCTCACTGGTGTCTGTTTGTCTGCCATGCAGACTGTTGTGTGTTGGTTTCCTCCTGCCTTTTTTGGGGAGAGGCTGAAAGGAACAGTAGGCCTTAGAAGCAATAGGCTTCAGAGGCTTAGCACCTATCAGTTAGCCCATTACTGCCCACGTCCTCCTCATCTTTACCAAGGAGGTTAGGGGCTTGTTTTACAGACATGGATTAAGCCTAGACCTAGAAGAATGACAGACATGGATATTTGTGGAGAGAGGACAGATTTGTGAATTGAGATAGTAGGCTACACCTCGCAGAATGGAAGACTGAATGGAAAACATGTTTACAGGTTCTGCCTGTGGAAATGCTAATACTCTATCACACCGTCTCCTCTCATACTAACACAAATACACAAACATGTTCATGCCTAATTACACACACAGGGATTGAAATGGCCACACACAAATATGCATCCACGCGAGCGCACACTGTCATGCTCAGACATTGCTAAAGAGATAAAATAATTAAATAACTCCTGCCTAGAAAATGGACCTGTTCTTTCTCTCGTGGTCTGCCTCTCTCTCTCTGTCTCTCTCTCTCTCCACACCCCAACTCACAAGCCCTACCTCTAGGCTATGTCTGCGTCAGCACTCATTAATTTACATTAACCAAAGTGTCAAAACATGCACCGCTGGAATCTGTGTGTGATGAAAGGCAATAGAAGGCTGTGCAGGTGTTCTTAGTCCACAGAGCCGATCCCAGAGCGGTTTCGGCACACAGAAGACCTACCTATATGGTCATAATCAAGCAACAGTTTATGAGTCATATGATAGCATTAGAGAGGGCAACATTGCTACAGAAAGTGGACACAATTTCATAGGTGTTACCTGCCATACAGGTATGGACATGCACAGCTAGTCACTATTTTACTTGAAACTATAAAAAACGAAATTAGGTTTATCTAGGCAAATCCATATTACGTAATTTGCAAAGCATGTAGAAGTAATTGCAAGTTTCATACTGCAATCAATTGTTGTAGCTATGACTTGGCTAACCTTCATTATGTAATAGATTCACACAGAAATTGTCAGCACATCTGAACTGCCCAAATTCAGTATATTAGGAAATCCACCTTATCAGCTAAACGAAACCATTCAAACTGAGCCCCATCTAAACCAACCGGGAAAAGGTCAGGGGATGTGGGTTACGACCCATGACCTGAGGATGAGAAAGTGTAACAATTTAGGATGTGCTAAGAGGTCTCTGCTTTTCATAAGATGCATGTCTCTCCATGCTGGGGGAGGGAGGTTAGCACACCGGTATATCATTAACTCTGGGCAAGAAAGAAAGAAGGGGTGTGGTAAATGGAGTTGATGGGGGGACCTTAGCCCCACTCCCTGCTGGGCACTGCTCCGAGCACAATATCTTCGCAACCATGAGATTAAGCAGGAGAAAAAGTGCTTTTCCCCATTCACACGCCCTTTAGATTGTTTTATTAAACCATTTGAATAGGGATTTCCCCGTCTGCCGACAAGCGGGGTCCAGCCAACGCATAGTTCTCTGTTGCTATGACTTAACTTGGTCCCCACTAATCACTGGCCAGGGCAAATTTCATATAAAATATCTGGGGCCATTGTGGGACTAACACAGCGTGACAGTGGCAGCACAATAGGGGATTCAGCCCCCCAGCAGGTTGTAGGGACCACTTGGCCTGCCAGGGTCTGGCAAAGTTTGGTGGAGGAGCATTGTCGGAAGAAAGTGTCTTGAAATACCATAAATGGGTCTTAAAACCAAGGAAAGCAGTGCAACTCTCATGTTTGCAGGGGGATTGAAGGTAAATCCAACTACAGGTGTATCAGCACTACATTTTCTTAAAACACCATGTAAGTTATATGAAACACCAAGCTTGATAAATACAAATTTAGATTTTTTACAAGAAGCTTGATGAACACATTTAGTTTTTTGTTAAATTTAAGAACATCAAAACACTAAGCAAAGCTAGAAGTTCTCAATAAGTGTAAATGGCTCAACTACATACCAAGTTAAAAATATGGCTCACTATGTGGTTTTGTGGTGGTTGTGGAGACTATACTCTCCTCATAAACCATCGGTGTACTGCATTTGCATGGGTTAGAATAGAAAAAAATTAAAGGACCTGCATAAAATAACAAGTAATAGCTTGTGGCTTAATGGTGAGAGTTTCTGCTCTGCATTTAAGAGTTTGAGAGCTTAATGGTCGGTGGCATCATCACTTGGCACTTCATAGACTACTGCCTTGTCTGGGGTTATACATAAGATCATGCAAAGTATAATGTCTCAAAGCCCTTGATTTATGATGAGATGACACATCATGTTTCAAAGCTCTTCTTTTTGAGTGCCTCAATTGAACTTTTATATTTATCAAAATCACTCTTTGCTGTCTGTAAACATTAACAGTGTGATAGATTCAACTCATTCAGTTGGTTGTAGCTCAGTTACCACTAATCTTTGGGTATCAAGACACTTCTGTTTAAACGTGTGGTGCTGTCACCAAATAATCTTTTTTCCAGGTAAGCCCCTCTATTCACCCCAAGGTGCCAGGACATATTTCTTTTGCTCCCGATTCACCTTCCTTTTCTCATTTTGTCCCCAGATAATCCTCTTTTCCTCTCTTGTTCTTATCCCTCTGCCCCCTTTTGCTCTGCAGCATCATTGTCAGTCATCCGTAAGGTCACGATTTCGAAAGGCGTACCACAGGGTTCCATTTTAGGTCCACTTCTCTTCACGCTTTATATTTGTAGTTCTGTGAAGCATTCTAAATTCAATTTCTATGCTGATGATACAGTCTTGTATTCCACAACAACTTCTAAGTCCTTGGCATTTTTCGTACAAATGGTGCAGGAGGCAAGAATCCCTTATCAGCACCTTAAATGGAACACTGATAGAAAGGATGGCATCTTATAAAGTTTCTTCTATAGAAACAGGGCATGTTTTTCACATGATAACAGGAAGCAAATTGTTCAATCCACTTTTGTGTCTGTTTTATATGATGGGGACACTATATGCATGCAGCTGCCTCTACCTTGATGCCTCTTTTTGCAGAATACCACAGTGCTCTGCAATTCATTACAGGAGACATTTTCTTCATACACCATTTTAGCTTTCATCTTTATTGCCCTTCAAACTGTAACTACCTGACTCAATCGCAAATGCTAAATAAATAAATAAATAAATAAATAAATAAATAAATAAATAAATAAATAAATAAATAAATAAATAAATAAATAAAGGGACTGACCCACGCTGTATAGGCTTACTGATAATAAATGGGTGGTTCTAAATTGACACAGTAGACAAAACCCCCTTAGCTGCACAGCTCACACCTCCAGCCACTAAATGAGTTCTTTGGAAATTTGAAGGTGACTGGAGAAAATAAGACAAAAACCAAGTCATATACTGTGTTTGATAAGAGTGCCTTGATTTTTAAAATCCATGATATTTACAATGTTGCATAATGTTGCATGCTATAAGAAGTACCCAAGGAAGGAGCGCAGAGTTTCAGACATATGGAGAACATTGGTAGCCCTGTGCACACAGTACTGTTAAGTGTGTGGTGGAGGATGCCAGTAGACCTTTCTCTTGCATCATTGTTTCTAATGCCCTTTAGTCCTCAAACTGGTTCGAACCTGCTGTAAGGGAGGAGCTCATACTCCCTTTAGCTTTATACTCCTCCCTTCTTTCTTTTCTCTCATTCTCTCAATCTTTCTTGCTCTTTACACACACAGAAGCACACACACATGCACGCACACACACAAGCACGACACACACACACACACACACACACACAAGCACGAGCACACTTTTGCTGTCATTCCCAAATTTCACTATTTATCTTTTACCCTCTCTACTTAACTCTGCTGTCTTGCATGCTAATTGTCTCATATATGACCTCCTTTTACGTTTACCCGTGGTCTTTCCACTCTCCCGCTCTATCTTTCTCCCTCTGTCTCTGTCTTTTCTTGTGGTTGTGCAAGACCATACAAGTACATATGTTCAAGGCAACCTCCCTGTCATAATGAATCCTGTTAAAGCGGGGAATGCTGAAGCATGGAATGTCTACAATAGCTCCCCTTGTATCAAATTGAAGTGTATCACAAAGTGTTCGGGATTGCATATCTGGACACTCCACAGACCCATCTCCCTGTTGTGTCTCTGACTTGTCCCTTTAGAGTGAGGCCATTTCCTAACCTTTCAAAAGCTTAATTGAGTCTCTTAATTATAGGCCTGTCAGGCCTGTCTCTTCCTCTCATCTCTCTGGAAGTTCCTGATCCCTCTGAGTCATCAGTCAGCTATGTCAGACAGAGACAGAGGCCTTGCTGGCCTTATTCAGAGACAGGAGGATTGAAGTCTGGGCAGGATGAACCCACACACCGGTACAGCTTGGTCTCCAAGAACTAGACACATCTCCCAGTCAACACTAGTAATGGACTCTATCTAAAGTTAACCACTTGACCACTCTGTCTTGTTGGCTTGGGTTGAGAAAGATTTGCCCGTGCGATTATACAAGATGGAACAGAAGCAAGTGTCAATAAGCAGGTGGTGATCTACATTCCAACTACTTCTATAGATACATCTATGGATATAATCCATTTTAGCTACGGCCAATATATGGCACAACTTTTCAACAAATTTAATAATGAAAATAATCACTAGCATCAGGAAAAGGATTACTCATATGACAATTCATGATTATTTCATTCTGCGGCGGTATTTTACACAGGAAGTTGCCTCCCAGTATTTGTCCATGCTGTATGTCTTATGCTTCTGTACTTCTCTTTCTAGCCACAAGAGAATCGGCATTTGTTCATGCTATTGCCTCGGCGGGAGTGGCATTTGCAGTGACCCGTGCTTGCGCCGAGGGTACAGCCACCATCTGTGGATGTGACACACGCCACAAGGGCCCCCCTGGTGAGGGATGGAAGTGGGGCGGCTGCAGTGAGGACGTGGAGTTTGGCAGCATGGTGTCCCGAGAGTTTGCTGATGCAAGGGAGAATCGTCCTGACGCACGTTCAGCCATGAACCGCCACAACAATGAAGCAGGGAGAACGGTTAGTTGTTACGCTCTTTTTCTGAAAATTATTTTAGCTGATTGCCAACTGTTGTAATAGCAGTAGCAGTTACCTGCTAATGATGTTTGATTAACACATTGGTTTCTTTCACTGTTACTGTCTTATTCTCAGTCCCTCAATGACAACATGTTCCTGAAGTGTAAGTGCCATGGCCTCTCGGGCAGCTGTGAGGTCAAGACCTGCTGGTGGTCTCAGCCTGACTTCCGGGTTATCGGTGACTACATGAAGGATAAGTACGACAGCGCATCGGAGATGGTGGTGGAGAAACACAAGGAGTCCCGTGGATGGGTGGAGACCCTGAGACCCAAGTACAACTACTTCAAACCCCCCACAGAACGTGACCTGGTTTATTACGAGAGCTCACCCAATTTCTGTGACCCTAACCCTGAGACCGGCTCCTTTGGCACCCGCGATCGTACCTGCAACCTGACATCCCATGGCATAGATGGCTGTGACCTTCTCTGCTGCGGCAGAGGTCACAACACCCGGACTGAGAAGAGAAAGGAGAAGTGCCACTGTATTTTCCACTGGTGCTGCTACGTCAGCTGTCAGGAGTGTGTGAGAGTCTACGATGTGCACACCTGCAAATAGGGACCTCTGGCTCTCCTCTTTTCTCACCAAAACTTCAAGACTTCAGTAGGCAGAAGGACAAATACAAGAACTTACCTATTAGACGTGAGAGACTCTAAACTTGTCTGACCTATCTGTGGATTCAGCCAACGGCAGACAAGATGGCCTTTTGCCGTTTTGTGCTGTGATGCTGAAAAGAGCCAGTCTCTGCCTTAATTTACTGAAACAGTTGAGCAGATGTTGATATTAGGAAGCATCATCCATGTGAACTGTGCAGTGTTGAGTGATGATGATGATGACAACGATGACAACGATGATGCTGTCTACGACGATGATGACGATGGATGAAGAGCGGGATGGGGTTGCAGAGTCATGATTTGCAGGGACAGAAAGGTGTTTCATGTCCTGACGTAGGAAAGGAGGACTGTCGGCTAATTGTGTCCAATTGACAAGCACCATATTGGTGAATTTCTCTGTGTTTCAAGTAGTTACTTTTGTTGAGAATAGCACAGCAATGTCAATGCTTTCAAGTCTATGGGGCATACAATGAATTCAGTGATCAGTTATTCCATAACAAATTTGTTTTGCCAAGAAAAAAAAAAAGACAACATTTATGAGCAATTTATATTTTTCATACACTCAACAGCATGCTTTCTCCTCCTCAACATTATTAGTATGTATGTTTATATCTGGTAACTAACATTATCACTGTGTGAATGCGTATTTGTTTTATAGTGTTAATTTGTTACTGATGTTTGGGTAAGAATGCACTTGCACCTGAGTGAATGTAGTTGTTACACTGTAATGTGTTTACGTATTCTCAAATTCTTAAGCTAGCAAGTTAATCTCTGCTTTAAATAACACATTTTATTTGAGAGAAGACATGAGCCACATCAACTGAATATTGGCAAAATAAGAATATACACAGCCTGCACATTTCCTCCTGCAATGCTGGTGTATCATTAAACTTTTTGTAAAGAGTAACAATGGTTTGAACAACATAGAGAGTTATGACCAAAGACGAAAAACTCTCCATTAAGTCTAAGGTGGTCAGAGAGCTGTAAATGAATTTGAAAGGTCAGCACTTGTGTCTTGTTGAGGAATATGAAGCATGTTCTCCTTGTTATTATCAGTATTAGTAATGTCTCATGTGACCTGGTGTGGGGACAAAAACGATGTTATTTATAAAAGGGACATTCCCACTATATTTTTGTTTAATTCATACCCATATAATATTCTTTTATTTTGATATTTGATCAAATAGAAGTAAATGTTGAAAAAAAATCAGAAATGACAAACAAACCGCAGACTAAGCTGTATCATAAGCTGTGCAAAGTGGAGTATATTTTGCAGTTGCTGTAAAATGATGACCAAAACCTGTGCATGTGATGATTCTCAGCTGTGGCTTCTTGTTCCCCTGACTAACCAACAAGCAGCATCACTGAAACTATCAATACTTCCCCTATTTTAATGCTCTGTGTTGTATGTATATGTTTGCATGTATTGATTCTTTCTATGAAAGAAACCTATTAGACATAGACAAAAAATGTGAAGTTTTTACTAATTCTTGCATACAGTAATTCCCAATTTAACCAAATAGACCAAAATATAATTTTATATATTATTATTTTAGTTGCAAACTGGTTCCCTATGGTTTTGCAGTCATGCTAAACATCAGGGCAAAAATGACTTGTTTTGCTCTTCCATCATTTGAGAAGATGAAATACAGCACAGTATTTATTTATTTGGAAAATGAAAAACTACTGAATTCTGAGACAAGAAGTCATAACAAGCAACATTGACACAAATGTTTATGAAAAACTGTGCACACCATTTTCATTTATAGTCTTTTTCAGGAACGTGTAAAGTAGCTGATCAATTAATGTTTACAGCCAATGTGATGCTACGTCTCAGGCATGTATAGTTCTCAAATCTTAATCTAAATGGCCCACCAATGTTCTATTTTTCATCATGACTAATTATTCATGAAAGGCCATCACTAGTTTCACATTTCAAGACGTCTCTAATAAACTACGCAGCAACCATTCTCAGTACAAGATTTGTTATCTTGCATTTATCATGGTACACTACACTCTATATGGTTCTGTGTTTGATTGCTTGTGTAGACAATTTGCTTATGTAAAAAAAAAATTTTATGCCTGTAAATCCAAAGTTTTGTACAAACTAGTTTAGAGTTTTTATGGATTTCTAAAATTTGATGTTTTTTTAATAATTATTTATTTTACCCTATGTACATATTAGTAAGTAAAAGTATATATTTGCAGATGAAATCAATTTTTCTAAACAGTGTTGTGACTTGTAACACTGTAGCCTTTTTACCTCATGTCTGTTTTTTCACTGACTGCACACAGGTATTGTTTGTCCTACTGCCTGTAGTAGATTTCTAGATGTTAACTCTATAACACCAAAATAAAACAACATAAACAACAAATATTCTTTTTATTCATTGCAAATGTGAAATTAGTTGTTCTATCATGTAGGCTACGACAGAACTTTACATGCAATCGGTTTGTTGTCCTCTGTGAACGGTGAGCGCCAAAGAACTACAGTAGTTACAACATTTTTATGATTCAAAAGTCATGCAATGTTCTGGAAACCAGAAACATCAAACAGCACTGCTGAGTGGATTTTAATGGATATAATCTGGGTATTGCTTTTATGTGAACAAGGGTGTATGAAATTGATGTAATTAAGTTCATGTTATCATCTAATCATAGTTTAGAGTAGGGGTGGGCGATATGGAAAAAATGTATTTCATGAAAATCATAAGAAATACAATATATAACAGATCTGCTAATATAAGCAAAATCATATTAAATAATCAAATTGATGTCCATTGCATTGAACTGCATGGTAACATAAAGTATGATCACACTCTGTAATTTTAAAATAATATTCCCTCATTTGGTTTTTAGCCGGGCATCGCGAGATGGCCGACTACTTGTGTGCTCGCGCGTGACACGCATTGCAGACCGCAAGTTAACCATCCTTGACTTTCACTTTCACTGAGCCGCTTGTCGGCTTGTGTGTATTTGTGTGTGCTGTGCACCCATCGTCAGTTTCTGTGGATACGTTCACTCTGGTCCAATGTCAAAAGTTAAAAATGCGCCCAATGCGTTCTCTGCTTTCCGTGCACTGGTGTGATCAACTCGGCAGTGATTCTGATGAGCTGTCACTGTGAGTCAGTCGGGACCCCACCACCATCCGACATCGCTGAAAGATTCTATCAAAACTAAGGCCCTGTTTAGATGACAACGGTTCATAGATGAAACGGGAACGTTTTTTTGCGTATTGGCCTTCCGTTCACACGACAACGGCGTTTTCGGCGCCTGAAACGCAAGCTTTTTAAAACAGGTCCCAGAGTGGGATTATTTTAAAACGCCGCCCTTGCTGTCGTCGTGCGAAGTGGCAAACCGCAAGTCTTGT
>OMLI01060602.1:0-13711 GCA_900302605.1 Rondeletia loricata
ATGCGAGCGAGCAGCAAAAAAAAATTTGCCCAACCTTCTTGGTCCGGCCATGCATATCAGCCCTGTGAGTGGACAAACAACTCTACAATTGTCAACTCCAAATAATTGTCACTGAAAAATCAACACACATTAACACTGGAAAATGTGTTGTGTGGTGTGGATTTGGTCCAATCTTCAAAACCAGTCATGATGCCAAATCATGGCAGTAATCAGCCCATAAGTCATGGCTTGCACTTAATAATAATAATAATGCATTTTATTTGTACCGCACTTTTCATTCATAATGAATCTCAAAGTGCTACAGAGTTAAAAACAAAAACAAAACAAAAAATTTAATAAATTAAAGAATTATATTCACTAAACAACATTTTACAGTTTAACAAGAAAAAGCCTTCCTGCTTACAAAACCCTCATTGGTTTCACTCCGACCTACTGTATCTGCAAAACCTCTTACTAATCTCCTCTACTTACAGCTCCCAACCTTCAAATCACACAAAGAAGTGGTTACCTTCCTTGGTCACTCTGCTTTCCAATTTTCTGCACACAATGACTGGAATGAGTTACAAAAACCTTTACAAGTCACCCAGGACTTTATCATTGACTGTGTATCAGACACCAGCCACTGCTTTCCCTCCTCAGTTATTAAGATTACATTGGATTTTGTCCATTTAGTCCTAATTGTGCTTATGTCCCATTTGTTATACTTTTATTATCCTGTGCTGTCACAGTTTATTATACCCCAGTGTCTAATGTCTTGTTTTTGTCGTTTGGCTCAAGTGTTTTATCCCCTTCTCTTACCAGGCCATCCTTTTAAGATTTTATTTATGTGTCTCCCATAATATCCCATAATAATAATATCAGATCCATATTTGTGAACATGAAAACCTCTCCCAAAAAAAGGGAGAGAGAACCGAGACTTAAACGTGATGCCGTGAAGATGTAAAGTCTGAAACTGATCCATAGCCAATGAATGGGATTGTTGGGAATGGGAATGTTTCTCCCAGTTCATTCTCTACAGAGCAGCTCCAGATTTTACATCTCGATGGCATCAAAGTCTTTGGCTTTGGAGAGAGTTGTTCATGTCATACTTTCCCACCAGTCCTCTACATTACAACTCACTTTAATAGATATCCTTCACTAATGGTTTCTTTATATTTGCAAACATGAACTGATGTTTATTAAACAATCCATTCTACATTACCTGTAAAGTGGCAGCTCTTCTTGCCTTACCATTGGCTTACTAGACCATTACTTCAGGATTCTCCAGCAATGTTGCATCAATCTGGTCTTCACGAAGATATTTATAATATTTAATAATACATATACAGAAGCATATTTACATGAGAATAGTTTTTGGCATGCTTTGTTAATGTGGTTTAGTCAAAAAGAGGAAGTTCTGGCAAAGTGAAAACCACAGGATTACAGCATTATAGTAAAGTAAATCTGTATTTATTCATGCCTTAGTTAAACGTTCAACATTAGTTCATGCATTAACTAACATGAAAGTGTTACCAAGAGTCGCTGCTCTGTCCGTGGTCCTGAAATGGCCTTGGACAACGTCATCATTCGTTTGATTCCCAAATTTACAAAAATAGCTCTTTTGTTGTCCGCGTGTGATTCTGAATAATTTATTTTGAACCCTTGTTCCGTGGTGACATTTGCTCAAATCGTCCCCGGGTAAGCACGAGCAGAAGCATGAATCCCTCATCCCAGATCCGAAAGGTCAAGTCATATTGATCCCACTATGCAAACGCGTTCTATATTGTCAGATTCAGACCTCCCAAGTTGGAGTCATGTCGAGCATATTTGGGCGAGTTTTGTCTTGTTCTCAGCTTCGATTTTTGGGCTGCATAAAAAAAAAAAAAAAAGAGATGAGGAAATCACTTACAGAAATGTGGGATATTTGGCAAGCGAATATTAGGGTGAAGAAGGGACACATCCTGTAAGTTTATCCATGTGTTGGTGGTAGCCTACATTCTCGGTGCGTAAACCGTGCGCTCTGGGTGGGGACTCCTGGAGGCAAGAGGAGGATCAGAGAGCACAACAGCACGGAGCTGCATCCACAGGTTGCAGCGCGGCTTACCATCCTCATGTCTTAAGACACCGTTCAAAGCACCTTGTGACGGACAACTCTGGTTCATATGCCCTATTCAGATGACTGCAGAGGTGGGTGACGTTAGAGGACGCGTTTGGCTGAATGGTATGGACTTGGACTGTGCACAGTATAGGGAACGAGCAAGAATGCCAAGTGCACAGCCTTGGACCGGCGGAGGTCAACTTGCTCCAATTGTGATTAGGGAAGGATTTTCTTTTCTTGTTTTTTTTGGTTTTGTTTAGTCGTGAACGGGTTGCTCGTTAACGTTTCTTCCGAGGATTGTGTGTTTAATTTGAGATCACCATGCCACAGGTCCCTCACTGCACCTGCACCACGGTGACAACAGCAACATAATGGCATGTAGGAGCGGTTGCTGCTGCGGCTCCGGTCCAGTGAACGAGGATAACGCGAGGTTCCTGCTGCTGGCTGTGTTCATCATCATCTACCTCCTGTGTGGGGCCGCTGTGTTTTCAGCGCTGGAGCAGCCCAAGGAGCGAGAGGCGAAGGAGCGCTGGGCGCAGAGGTTTGAGCTCTTCAGCCAAAAGTATAACCTGAGTAAGAAAGACCTGAACAACTTCCTGAGGAACTACGAGGAGGCGAACGTAGCAGGGATCCGCGTGGACACCATCAGACCTCGATGGGACTTCACCGGCGCCTTCTACTTCGTGGGAACTGTGGTTTCGACCATTGGTGAGACAGAGAAACAGGCATTCAAAATAAGTCGGGGAATGCAATAACAGTTCAGTGTTACCGTCCAATCATTGTTTATGGACATGAGCAACTTTCCACCAAAGCCAAATAAGCCGAAAAATAAAATAAAAAATACATTGACCTTTGGGGTTTAGGCCTATGCAAATTTTCACGGGTTTCAAATTATAGCCTACTATAGATTATTCAAATTATATTATAGATTATAAGGTCCAAGTCAGAAAATGCATCTTTTGCCACAGAAAATCATCCTGACACGGATGGTCACCTTTTCTGTCCTTTCCAGTTCATTCGTCGTGGAGATTTACGTCTGTGTAGATTCAGGCGCAAGAAGCTTTAGAGAGCATCAAACTTCCATGCTGTGAAAGTCAGGTGTTTAACAGATGAAGAGTAAGAAGAGTAACATATTTAAAAGCTGAAATTCATTTGCATACATACATAATTTATAAGTCATAAAAAACTTGTATTAGTCAAAAATAACTTTTTTTACATAGACCTATATATATTTGATTCAATAGGCCAAATGACACATGACAAGAATAAAAGAAAAACACAACTGTAAAATCTAGTCCATTAGGCTATATTGTTGAGAGTCAGGTAATTGTTCTTTGGAAGAAACGTCCACCTCAATTAGCACCTGGTGGCAATCAAATGTCCCCCAAGAAGTCAGCTTCTTGTTACAGAGTGTGTTTATGACACAAGATATCACTTCTTATCTTTGCTGTGCCGTAGCTCAGCAACACACAGAACAGAGGCTCTAATGTTGCATGATTTTACAGCGGCTATAGGCCTACCTGTCAACAATATCTACTTTTTGTCCAAACCCATCTAATCAGTCCAAATCTGAAATGGGAACTAAAAGGTAGCCATATAAATCTCGTCACCAAACATATATAAAAAAATTACTGCAGCTGTTAAAATTGATCATGAACGTAATGACTGTAGCATATTGAGGAGGAAAGAGAGATAGAGAAACACAGAGCGAGAGACAGACGGACATTGATTCACCCAAGAGCAATCAGTGTTAAATGAGGGGTGAAAGGGAGACATCGCTTGGATTGGATCAGTTGATGGCAAAACTCTCACTTTGATTCCCGTTTTGTTCATCTGCCAGGTTACAAGAGACCCAAGAGATGATAAGTCCTAACCCCCAACACTATACACACACAAGCAGTCTCTCGTCTCTAAGGATAAAACCAGTTCAATTGGTTTGAATGTTGAAAGTGAGCGATAGCGATGAAATTGAGGAGTGAAACGACCCCATCACTGAGTCTTGTATTTTTGCACATTAACTTAATTGCATAAAGCGACGCCTACGAAGTCTACAAGATCAGCGTGGGTGTTTGGATCAAGAGAGCCGCTCCACAACTGCACAAATGCGAAAAAAATTCACATTCAAATGATCACCCAGGAGCCATTGCTGTTCCTTGATGTGAAGGGTAGCTACGATTTCCACTTGTTTTAAAATGTGCCGTCTAAACAAATCAATACTTTGGAACTGATTGTACTGATTTGCATGGACTGAAAACATAACACCTCTTACAATGTGTGAGTGGCTGTGAGAGAGAGACACACAGAGAGAGACACACAGAGAGAGAGAGAGCGTCACCAATAGCAACCTTTTTCTTGTGGAGTGTGTGCAGTCTTGCATTGTGGTGTCTGAGTAAGGGGTTTCACTCAATGACAGGAGGAGGGAGGGGGGATCAGTAATTAGCCATCTAGGTCAATGATAGAGAGGATATGAGCGCAATTCTTGTAAAGGTAGGACAAAGCAGCTGGAGCCGATGACCCCCTCCTCCGCCACACAAACCCCCACTTCTCCAAACAATCAATTCATTCACTGGCACTTGCTGGACCAGGATGTTTTGTTTGTGTATGTGTGTGTGTGTGTGAGCGAGAGAGAAAGAAAGAAAGGGACAGTGAGAGAAAGAGTGCATTTTGTGTGAAGGTAATGCGTTTACGTGAAAGAAACGCACACAAATGCCTACTGCTTAGAGCCATTCATACATGCTAAGGGCAACAGCAAAGGTTTACAGTTGAGGAATTAAAGTAATAGTAATAGGTATCAAGGATGAGCTCTTCCTGTGTATCCCAGGGTTTGGGATGACCACTCCTGCCACCATCGGAGGGAAAGTCTTCCTGATGTTCTACGGCCTCATCGGCTGCGCCGCCACCATCCTCTTCTTCAACCTCTTCCTGGAGCGTGTCATCACCGTCATCGCCTTCGTCCTCAAGTCCTGCCATGAACGTCGCCAAAACAAGGCCGTACTTCCACAGAATGGCCACCGTATCTCTGAGGGAAGTGGAGGAGCTGGAGCTGGAAGAGGCAGAGGGGAGGGTCTGGCTGGCTGGAAACCCTCTGTCTACTGCGTCATGCTGATCCTAGGTGTGGCGGCCATCTTGGTGTCCTGCTGCGCCTCGTTAATGTACTCGGCAGCTGAGGGTTGGGGCTACCTGGACTCGCTCTACTTCTGCTTTGTGGCCTTCAGCACCATTGGCTTCGGAGATATGGTGAGCAGCCAGCGGATTGCCTATGAGGGCCACGCCACGGCCGCCTATCGGCTGGGAAACTTCTTCTTCATCCTGACCGGCGTCTGTTGCATCTACTCCCTCTTCAATGTCATCTCCATCGTCATCAAGCAGGTTCTCAACTGGCTGCTGAGAAGACTGGAGGCCCCCTGTCGCTGTTGTCTCCCCGGAAGGGGGGTTCACCATCCGCACCGACACCCCCGACGGAACGTAGTGGCACCGGGCCACCTGCGTGCTCGCCGAGACCCCTCCATTGAGACGGACGCCATCAACGAGAGTGAGACTGACACTGGGCGCAGGATGTCCGGGGAGATGATCTCCATGAGGGACTTCCTGGCAGCCAACAAGGTGAGTGCTATAGGCTTTCAATATTCGAATTAAAGTCGAATGTCAAAAAATCATATGAAATTAGAACGCCAACCTGCCCATCGAATACATCAAAAACGTAATTTGTATCTATTTATTTAGTAGCCGATTGAACTGAACGCATCACTGGCTCCCCATGCTTTGGTTCCATAGACTCTCATTCTCTGCCGCTCTTGCGATTTCTTCTACTAGCCGGCTAGTTTGTTTTTAGCACACACGTGCTTGCTAGTGGCATAATGGCAGAAAACACCCAGCCTGGCGAGGAGATTGCTCCTCCTAACTACTTCTTGATGTTTGGAAGATATTTGGATTTCCCTCAGTAAAAGGCAAGATTCAGCAGAACACCAGCTTAAATCTTTCAAGAAATTGGATAACGGAAAGACCGCATGCTGTGAATCCAGATAGAATCTATCTGTTTACAGTGCATTGTCCGTTCATTGCGTCCTGCTTTCATGTGTCAATATTATGTACATTTTACCATCAATATAAAAATTTCTGTCGAAATTGACAAATTTCAGTCATTTTTAAGTGAGATTGACAGCCCTTTTCATGCTGCAGACATTCCATCTCTCTGCTCTGCACTAGTGTTATACCCCTTTCTCCGCAGTCCTCTCTACTTTTTCATTGACAGTGTTTACATGAACAAATCGAATGTGCTATTACACGCAAACAATAATCAGTTATTTCCCTGACTGAGAATAATTTTATTAAAATTGCTCACGAGTAGTGGAAAGAGAACGTTCTGTCAATATTCTTGTTTTCATGTAATATTGCATACTGCAATTATTAATATGCCATTCACCCCTCTTGTATAAGCTACATGCAACAGCAGCCATCTCCATCGGCATAAGCTGCAGTCAAATTGTTCACATGGAATATTGACTGCTCCACTGCAACTGTCCTGCATGTTTGTTAATGTTGAGACTCCTCAGAGTGTCACAGCGACAGCTGGATTTAAATAAAGAGATGTGAACATGAATATAACATTAATAATAATGGTGCGCAAAACCTCCCAATATTGCAACTAATATTAAAGTTATGTATATAAGATGTTTACATGGCCTATGTTTTAAACTGGGTATTGTCATAATTGCATTTAGATTAGAGTCTTGGTTTTAATTATCTAAATAATATGTAAAAAATATACCATGCAGATGGACTGCCTGCTCTCCTTGAAATCTATTATCTAGTCAATGATTGCAGACTACCAAGTCTGGTGTGATCAGTGATAGTTTAAATTAGAATCAGAGTGATGTATAAAAAAAAATTGCAGTCCTATTCACTGACAGAGGGTAAACAAAGGTTAACAAGTATGATTAAATGTTTTATAAGGTTTCATGTTTGCTCCCGTTTGTGTTGGCTGCATACATGTTATCTGTAAAATTAGCTTTAATACCAATTGTTATGCCCCATCCAGGGGAAACCAGGGCACAACATGAATGGTGGAAGCCTCCCTTCCCAGTTCGCAAAGCCAACCCTGGACACCGATGGAAATATCAAAATATTAGTATTTATTTACAAAATAATCAAAAGGAGAGAAAAAAAAAAAAAGGAAGCAAAGGCCACGGCCAAAATAACAAGCAAACAAACTATCTGGGAGAAAGGAATCCATGTAACCTAACAAAAGAAAAGAAACCAAAATAGGTACATAAGTCTAGTTTACCTCCCTAACAGGAGAAAAAGGATCAGCGAACACAACAGGCAAGGAACTGGAACCAAGAAAAACTTCAACATTCTGCAAAGCAAGTAACAATGCAAGGGCTTCCTTCTTTCTAGTTTAGCTTGTGTTTGTACAACCTTTCTGAGAAGTAGCTGTAGATGTTATGATCAATACACCTCCAACTTGAAAGGACGCGCAAAGTCAGGGGCAGCGAGTACAGATGCGCTGCAGAGCAGTGCCTTGGCAGACTCAAAAGCGGCCTGACAAGCAGGAGACCAAACAAAGTCCTTAGGAGGACTGACTAAGCTCGTGAGAGGAGCAACTACATCAGCAAAGTTTTTATAAAACCCTTGATAATAATCGCTCATCCCGAGAAAATGGCGGAGTGCCCGTTTTGTCTGTGGGATGGGAAAATCTCAAACATCCTGAACTTTGGCCGCCACATGGCCCACTTGCCCTTGACCTACCTGCTTACGTATGTGATGGTAGCTTTGCCAAACTCACATTTGGCCAGGTTTAGGGTATGCGAGCCAGCACGCAAGCGACGAAATATGAGGGACGAAGTCTCCAAATGGTCGGATCATGTAGACGAGTAGACAACAACATCATATAAATAAACCTCACAATTTTGAACATCAAACAAAATTTTATTCATTAAACGTTGGAATGTAGCCAGGGAATTTCTTAAGCCAAAGGGCATAACTGTATACAAAAGCTGAAATTTCGGAGGCACGAGGTGTTAGGGGGACTTTAACCTTTTAACAAGTCTAACTTTGTCACAAAGTTGGCTGTGCCTACTCTATCTACACAATCCTCCATTCAGGGAAGTGGAAACGAATTGGGCTTGGTGACCGAATTGACTTTCCTGTAGTCATTTCAAAAATGAGTTTCGTCAGGTTTGGGAACAAGAACACACTAGGAACAGCTAAACCATGTTCAACAAGAAAAGCCATAAGTCATGTTGCATGATGGCCCTTTTTGTCAGATTTACTCTATATGCATGTTGTTTAATAGGACTATGGCCTTCCACATCAATGTCATGGTACAAAACAGACGTCTGGGATGGATGATCAGAAAAGAGTAACAGATTATCCTTAATTAAGTGAATAACATCAGTACGAGCAGCATCTGACAAGTGGGACAAAAAGGACTTCAGATCATTTAGAGTTTTTCAAGTGTGCACTAGGCTCTGAACCACTGTTCTCTCTGAAGGCTCTGAAGGCTTTTCTTCGAGGACATTATGTTTTAGCCTTTCTTCTGACTCTGATTCGGTAAGAGCTTGATTGATCAGTTAGCTCTGTTAGTGGCCAAGAAAATGTACCCGGTCAAGAACCCTATTTTCAATGTTGTTTCGCTGTTGATCGCACTCATGGAGGACCAGATAAGTGAGGCTATGAAGCTGGGGATCACAGCTATGCAGATTGGTGTCCACAGCGATTCGGGCATCCTTCATGGACGTTGCCAACTTGTATGCGGCAGCCCAGAGGCTTGGTTGCTGAATGATGAAAACATTGGACATAAAATTTGTACCTTGGTCCGTCTGAACAGTTCTTGGTAAACCAAAGGTGGAAAATAATTTGGTTAAAGCCTTCACTCCTAGCATGAAGCGTGCGTAATGGTATGGCTTCGGGGTAATGCGTGGCAGTCAGGACGTACTGATGACCAGATTTAGATTTAGGTAATGGGTCAACACAATCTAGCAATATGTACTCGAAGGGTTCCCCCGATGACAGGGATGGGGTGCAGTGGTGCAGGGGGAACAATCTGGTTGGGCTTACCAACTACATATCAAGTATGACATGAACGGCAATACTTAGTCACATCAGCCTTTAAACCAGGCCAAAAGAAATAACGGAGGACAGGTTTTTTTAATACCTAAATGACATCTAAATGACTAGCAAAACTGTGATCGTGAGCGAGACTCAGAACTTGAGAACGGTAGTCTTTTGGTACCACCACTTGATGAAAAGAATTCCATTCACCAGAGTTAGGAGTCCACTTATGCATTATTGTCAAAGAAAAAAACAGCAGGTTGAGTACTATTTTTCTGTGCTACAGCAGAGGACATACATGTAACCAAGGAACAGTCGCTCTGTTGCACACTGATAAATGTACATCAAACGACAAGTCTGCATCATCAGGCAACATCTTAACAGTTACAGTCCCAGATTTGTCTACTGAGCCTAGCTGAGAATCTTGAGTGTCTTCTGGCGAAATCATAAAATAATCTGACAGATCTCCTGTATGCTCAAATTTGCGGACTTGTGGGCATGACGGCGCACACAGGGAACACCGCAGGAGTACCCAGCGCAGTGGGGGCTGAGGCGCACAAATCAACGGTAGGGTTTTCTACAACCTCGGGTGGGGGAAATACTTTTCCACCAGCCACATCGTTACCCAGAATAAAAGTAACACCTTTCATGGGCAACTCCGACCGCATCCCACTCTGAACACAGGACAATTTGCAATAAGATGACCAATCTCATGACAATAGAAGCGCTCATGTATGTCAGCTGAGGCAGGTGTGGTTTGGCGGGTAGTTTTGCGTGATTTGACTTTCTTTTCGGAATTAACAGGGATACTGTTGCGGTGCGCTGGCACAGAAAATAAATTTTTAGTTAGGACAAACTCATGTGCAAGGACAGCGGCTTGGGCAAGGGATGTGACTTTCTGCTCATTTAGATATAGATTTATATTGTATCTGTCAAAGACTTTTTGAACAACACAAGCTCCCGAAGCTGCTCAAAATCATTAGCCTTACTGGCCTGGCACCACTTATCGAACAAAACGCCACATAAGTCTGGTTGTTCATATGCACATAAAAGTACAGTAGCTTTCACAGTATCATAATTAAGGCTCTGCTCAATAGATTCAAGAAGCTTGAACAAAGCTCCTGAGCTTTTCCCACAAGTTTACATTGCAATAACAGAGACCAGAATTCTTTGGGCCACCGCAGGGTAGCAGTGATGCGTTCAAAAGCATTAAAATATGAATCTACTTCAGACTCTCGAAAAGGTGGAAAAGGTGAGTGTGTGTGGGATAGTAGATGTCTGGTTCCTGTTGTTAACAATTCTTCAATGTTTGTCTCATTTGTTCACTTAAAAAGACACATCAAAAGACAGCCAAAACGCTATTTGGTAGCTTTGTATCACATCTGGTAAATCAGGTGTGCCTACCGCCAACACACTGTAGAAATCCTTGTCTCTCGTGGATTCACAGGATCACGCAGCACTACCAAAAACAGACAGCAAATATTTCCTTGTCTACTGATTTCTTTATCTCTGCCCTCCTACAGGTGAATCTGGCCATTATGCAGAAGCAGCTATCGGAGATGGCCAACGGGCACCCACGCCAATCCAGTTCACGCCAGAATGGTTTCTCTGGAGGGGTGGGCGCCCTTGGGATCATGAATAACCGGCTGGCAGAAACCAGCGTGGACAGATAGAGGAAACAGACTCGATCCATTTTAAAGGATGCAAAAACCAAGAAGGCAAGACTAGTATGGACAAACAAAACCAGAAAGGTTATCAAGGCTGAGAACTACCTTCCTTGGAAACGAGATCTCGGTGGTATATAAGACTGAATACATAACATAGCTTTTCCATCACTTGATACTGACAAGCCAGCTGACCCCCATGGACTATATGTTAGAATCAAACCATCGCAGCTCGCTTTCCTGAGAAGAACACAGGTACATGAATGATGCATGATAGTCCGCTGGAGTCTAACATTTGGATCAGGCCCAATGTGCCGGAATGTTCCCCATCAGGAATTCAGTTTCCATGGTGATAGAAAAGCCTGCCTAATGACCTTGTATCTAAGCTTTCAAGACCTGATGCAGCACATGGTACTTCACACCTAACCAAACCTTCCGCTCATCTACGGTACTGTATAATTCTCACTCTGACCCTCGCCGCCTTCATAACTGTCACTAAAAAGGACATTAATAAGAAAAAAACCAGCTTTAATAATACGCTGAGACGGGTTTCTCAGTTTGTGTCTAACAGTAGTCATTATATACAACGGATCATCATTTAGAAAATGAAACTGACAATTCTCTAGTACAGATCAAGAGAAGTCGAATTCATGCATTGGTGAATGTTCTCCTTCAAGTCAATGAATGACTGAATGTTTCGGTCTGTGAGTATTCTCCTCTCTAAATGAATGGGTAAAGAGGCACACAGTCATATTATGTCCTACATACTGAATAAGTCTCTCTCTATCTTTACATTTATTCATTATCACACCAAATAGAAGACAAAAACCCACAAATAACCTCATTACAAACCAAACAGACCTATCTGTAGCTGAAGAGGTAGTATTCCGTTTCAGAGCGGAAACCTATTATATGAGAATACTGTTTGCTTTTTGGTTCGCTGCACATTATTCAAGCGACACAATGTAGCGCGGATGGAGCCAACAGTGGACATTTTCACACTCTGACATTATCTAGACTATCATTCCAGGCCTGTCTGTGGCTGATTTTCATATTAATGCAGTGAAACAGGTTGCGACAATAGACAGAAAGACAAGTCTGTGAAAAACAGCATGCAGGCTTGTGGGGTGGTGACTTGGGTGAAAGCTGCAAGCAGCACAGAGGGAGAAAGACTTGGGGATACTACATTATGCATGGTTTATGGAGATGATATAGGCCTCTTCATGCTCTTTGTGGACGCGTATGAGAAGATGCTGAAATTACAGGGTCAGACTCCTTCAGGCTCCAGCTCTGACATCACCAGCTAGGCTTTCATGTATTTCACTTAAGTGTGTCTGGTTTCCAGAGAATAGAAGCAGAAAACCCTTCCCTGTTATCTCAGTTAGGCTACTCTAAAATGATAACCTAACCAACCAGCAAAGAAAGAATGCGCAACAATATGTTTGTATGGGGTCTTGATTTGCTATGATCATTTCCAATGGTTGTAGAATATTATATGTGAGTCATCTGAATGTTGCAATATCCTTTTAAATCAACACAAACCGAGAAGAAGGCGGTGAGATCCAGATGGCTCATGATATTAGCAAAACATATACTGAGCAAAGTATGTATTTGTTTGTAAAAAGAAGGAAACAAAATATGATTGCTGCATCTTTAATTAATTCATTTCAAACAATCTATGTGACTGTATTTAAATATTCTACTGTTGAGAAACCATTTCAACAATTTGTAGAGTACTGAGAACATTGTCCAAATAAATCAAAGTCTTCTTTGTCTTGTTGAGTTTGTGTTTCACATAAGCGTTAACATTTCCTGAATGCTATTAACCACCTTGGCTCTGGTCTAACTTGTGGTTATTCCCATGGTCTCATGCCACAACAATGATAAAAAACCAAAACAAATCATGACACACCACCGACAACATATTGTCACGACGGGGGTAGTGGTGGTGGACCCAAACGCAGGACAGTGACAAGGCAAGGCAGATGGTGATGAAAAACCCGAACAGGGTGTATTTATTGCGTACAGACAGGAATGAGGGAAAAAAGGGAGGACACTAAAACAGGCTGACAAACAGGTTAACAAAGGTTAAACGATAGTTGACGGCAGTAAGAGACACGACACGACATGACAATGGACCAACCAGGAGTGACCAGAAACAGGGAACTGAGAAACGACACAACGAGACACACCTGGGATGATTACAATGAGACACACCTGGGATGAGAGACTGACTGACAAAGAACTACAGGAACTGAGAAGAACTACAACTATGGGACAGAACAGGGACATGAAGCAGACTCAAGACCGGAGAAGCAAGAAAAGACAAATACTAAGACCTAAACAGAAGTAAACAACTAAACTACACAAGAAACATGAGGGGTGAGGGGAACCTGGAGAGGGGCAGAAGGGCAGGTGGGGGGAACCAGGAGAGGGGCTGAAGGGCAGGTGAGGGGAACCAGGAGAGGGGCTGAAGGGCAGGTGAGGGGAACCAGGAGAGGGGCTGAAGGGCAGGTGAGGGGAACCAGGAGAGGGGCTGAAGGGCAGGTGTCCCAAACCATGACACATATCCAGTAAGTGCATTCATAACAGTTGAAAAGGAGACAAAACACTGAAATAAGTCCCTGAATACTGTGAGTTACAATAGCTTGTATAATAACAATGAAAAATGAACATTAATTAAGCCCCCCCCACATGTTGTTGCTATGGAGAAAATCACACCTTCAAACAGAAATATATGATGCAGAGACTGTAAGGGAGTAGCTTGCCAATGCTCTCTCTTTTCTTTGTAACACACAGATACACACACACACACATCCTTTTTTTCTCTCTCCTCAAAACAGACATTACAAAACAAATACAAAAAAACAAGCACAAAACATAACAAACACAAGAGCTATCTATATCACAAGAAAAC
>OMLI01060604.1:3062-16185 GCA_900302605.1 Rondeletia loricata
CTTACCAGTGGAGAAATGTTGAGTTTAGATTTGGATGCACATTGCCAAATCCGTACGAGAAAGAACTATAGTAATCTGATACATTTTAGATGGATGCTCAACAAATATCTCAACAAAACTACAAGTCCCAATATAAATATCACAGAAAATATACACAAATATCTCAACAAAACTACAAGTCCCAATATAAATATCACAGAAAATATACACAAATATCTCAACAAAACTACAAGTCCCAATATAAATATTACAGAAAATATACACAAATATCTCAACAAAACTACAAGTCCCAATATAAATATTACAGAAAATATACCACGAAGCTCGATTAGGTCAGTAAGGTCACTATAAACTGACACACTATAAGTCCCTATGATAATATTATAGGAATATTACAGTAATGGTATAGGAGATAGAGACATATAATAAAGCACAATAAGGTCACTGTAAACTCACTATTGAGTATCACAGAGTATTCCTTATAAGAATATTATAAGTAACGATACCAGTGCCACTACACCTTCCTATATTATATGAATATTATAGTGATTTTTCATTCTGGAAAAATTGGTTTGATGGTAGAGATATATAGATTATCATTCTCAAAACTTTCTTTGCTTAATACTTTCAGGAGTGAGTGTGTATCATTTTGGATTGGCACCCACATAAATGGCAGAAGCAAGTGGAGCCTAAATGGAGCAGTGATGTTTTAACAATCATGATCCAGACAGTAGCAGGTTAAGGCCCAAGCAGGATTAGGCCACAACATTGACAATTAGTAGTAATGAATCACAACTGCATCTATATCTACATCTACATCTATACAGTCATCTACTATTATCTGTGTGTCAGTTCCCTTATGGATTAGCAGCAATGCTAATGCAAAATGCTATCCTCCTGGGATTAATAAGCAAATCTACTTATCAGGCTATATGACTGAATTGGCCTGATAAAAAGTCAGATGAATCTCGGCTTTCAGAAATGTGCAGCTTGGATAATGTGGCTGGCAGTGTCTTGCATTGTAAAAGCTGAATTCCTGATACCAGAAATTTGAGTAAACCAATAACAATGATAAAAGTGACAAAATGATGGCAGTGATATCAGTGTCTCATTATCTCTCACTCTGCACCCCAAGAACAAAACAAAGTGACATGTGATCACTGTAATTTCTTATTGCATCAAGCATCTCTCGCTAATGTAAATTCAATCACATTCTGCAGATAATAATCCAGACAAATGTCTTCGACCTTCGAGGGGATTTAGATTTGAATCACACACAAGCAAAACATGCAGTTTGTTTGGCTTTTATGATGTCATTTGCCATTTCTACAGATTTTAGCTGGCAGTAGTGAAGGTCGTTGTCAGTGGCCATGATTGGCCCTCTTCCTCCACTGACAGCTTCTTGTGGTGGGGTGTTTTATTTCCTGCTCCTGGTTTGCTGTAAGGGGTAGAAGGAGACTCTCCTCTGTCTGTCCCAGTCTGAACAGGAGAACAAGGGGAGAACAAATTGGACGTATCGAGGGCGGTCCTTTAGTTGAGGTGGTCATCAACAAGGTTTGGATCCTGAGTGTGTCCAGGGTTTTTTTTACCCCTGTTGCAGACAATGGCAGGTTAGTTTATTGGTGTTTCTTTTCTTTTTGGGGGTATTTTAACCTTATTTGATAGCTCACGGAGGAGAGAGACTGGAAAGATTGGGAGAGAGAGAGAGAGGGGTGATATGTAGACTCTGGGATGGATGTGAACCCAGGATGTCACAGTTAGATGGTATGCATCTTTTTTTGTGAGCCTTCGCATCTAGAGGATCCATTTTTAGGATTGCCAAGGAAATAAAAAAAGATGGTCTGTAAGCATCCAAGTGGCATTATGGTGGCACATACGTAAACATCATCAAGGAAAAGATAAAACAGTAACTCCACTCTAAGAAAAACAGTTTTTTAAAAATGCATTAATTCAAAATCTTGGCAGGACAGCTGGTGTGTCTGTTTGTTACCAATAGTTAAATGACTTTTCCCTGCAGTTCATCCTTTATTCCTTGTGTTTTGTCGTTGTATTTGAACATCACTGAAATTATGGTTTAGACTATTCTACAGTATATACCACAGGGAGCAAAATGCAAAGCGTACATGTTGGCAGAGATTGCAAACAATGACGACTGCAGATTTTGAGTTACAAGCCAAGACATTTTCAAATCTTGAAAACAAGTGTTTCATAAACTGTCTAATTATGTCTTAAGTGTTTTATCTCTCTTAAGCTTTTCATCTTTTCACCATTCAGTTCATTTCTTAATTTCTGTACTTACTTTCAGTCAGTGTTGAAAGCAAAACAATCAGTTGCAGAAGATGAAATTAAGTGGAAAGCAAGCACACACGCATGCATACACACATACACACATACACACATACACTATCCTTATACACATCTACAACCATGGAGAGATCAGAATACAGATTCAGCCATAGTGTTATGCTCCTAAATCTGGATGGGATTACTGTAATATTATTATTAATAATAATAATAATGATAATCATAATAATACACTTTATTTATTTTGAAACAACGTTACAAAGTGCTTCACGGAACACCAGACAAGGAGAACAATGAAAAAAAACAAAAAAAAACAGCAGCGATAAAATGAACAGATAATAAAATAACAATAAAAGAGAAGATGATAGCAATCAATCTAATCTTGCTGCATTCTGTACAAACTGCAGACGAGAGAGAGACTTTTGAAAATGATATGATATGAGATGAAATGAGATTATATGTGTGGATCACCTTTTCAAGGTCAGAAAAAAATGATTTATTTTTTTTAAAGACCTTATTTTGTAGATGATTTCAACTGGAGGAAACAGGACTGTACAACTTTCTTAATTTGATCACCAGAACAGGGGTTACACTATAATATTACACTGTAAAAGTAAATATACCCAATGGATCGAGCCTGCACCATAGATACAACCATGCAAACAATTTACAACTGTATGTGTAACACTACACTTCACATTTGATTTAACCTCATAGTCCTCAGATACCAGAACAGTAGCTCTACTGAGGGAACCTGATTGGGTGACATTGCGCTTCACCAGATCCTGTGGAGGGCAACGAGGAGCGTGTATCAGCATTGCTCCCTAGTGCCTATAGTGGGCTCATACAGCCAATGAGACATCACCTTATTGGTCAGTAGATGGCAGTCCTCAGCTAAATATTCACCTAACATGTTCAGCAGCAGTAAGAGCCAAGCTCACACTTAATCCCTGCTGAATAGACCCACTATCTGCTTCTCAGATCAGTTAGATGTTATACTACTTGATTACTCTTTTTACAACATCTTCATTGAAATTTCTCCCATCAGGATATATGATGACTTTGAACCAATTTGCATTGGAAATCTCAGAGTGGTTGTTACAGCTATGACAGTTTAGTGTTGGGAAAATATTAAAATGTCTCATTTTGTAGACACAAATTAAAGCTCAAACAAGTCATATGACAAAATAAACTGTAGAACTGAATTACTTCTCCTCATTGTAAACCAAAGCGTCTTTGTCTGTGACTCCACCAAATTCCACAGTCATTTGAGAGTCATTACCAATCATGATGTACTTCGCATTTTCAATATGGATGTTTGATTGCGGTGGGAACCAAATGCTGCCATCATCGCCAGGGACACTGGGAAACTGGGGTCCCACGCATGAACCAGGAAAACCGGGAATACTCCGACGATCCGCTGGACCATGCATATGAAGTTTTTGTTCCATTAAACGTCTCAGCCCCTCCTGCTCTAGCAACTCTGCTTTCTTACGCTCATGCATTAACTGCTCCTGATGCTTGTTTGTACGTTTCAGTCTTTCCTGTCGCCTTACCTGGTCTTTCACTCTCTGCTTCTCGGCCCACACCCTCCTCTGAGATTCAATTTTTGTTGCAGACAAGGCCTTTTTGATTCTTCTGTCGAAGGTCTTGTTCTCTTCTAGTGCTACTAGTGTCTGCAGAACTATGGGAATGCTCTCTCTGGGCATGCGGTTCTCCTGTGGCAGCAGGGGGATAACAGTGTTGCGCTTGTGTATGTTATTTATGGAGTTGATGAGGGCAGAGTCTGTCTCCACCTCAAGCAGGCGAGTGTTGAAGTTGCGGGTGAGCAGCAGAATGGTGAAGGCTGAGTTATTGATAGCGTCCTCTACACACATTAGAGTGCTCCTGCCAGGGATGGCAAAGTCATCAGAGAAGGTCGCCCCTTCACCAACAACGATAGACTCCAGCTTTTCCTTCATGCTCTCAGCCATATCTACATCCTCTGGTGCGTGCAGGATAACAAATGAGTAAAACGTCGCCTCTTCCTCCTCTTCTGCACCTTTCCTTTCATGCGTCTCTTTCGGAACATTTTTCTTAGGTGGAAAATTTTTTGCTGCAGTAGGTGCCGCCGATTTTGGCTCAGTGGTTGGTGCTGTGGTTTGGTTCACAGTCTGATTCTGTGCGATACGACCATCCAACTTACTGCACTCTGCTGCTAATGTTGCAGAGCCACGAGTGTCTGTCTTTGAGTCTCTCTCTGCTTTGAACAGAGGGGGTTCATTGGACTCCAGCTGAGCCTCCTTAGATGAATTAGATGGCCCAGTAGAATTTTTCACTTCATATTCACTAACAACGGGGAGGGCACTACATGGATGGGGGTGATCTGATGTTTCTGGAGTAATTTTGTCCCCTTCAAATGCGACTGTTGGGGCTACACTTATTTCTAGATGGGTAGGATATGAGGCTACGGAGGAGCTAACCTGTAATGAGCTAGGCAGACTGTGCGTACTCTCTGATCGATCCTGAGGCACACACAGTTTTAAAGCTGTGTTCCCTTTGTCCAGGCCCCTGTGAGGATCATGGTAAGACCCTGATCGGAGTTCCCCGGAGGAACACGTCCACTCTGCAAACTGAGGCCCACAGACGACTTTAGCCTCTTCTCTCAGTTGATCTATACATGTGTATTCTAGAGGCTTATGATCACTCGTTTTTTGGTTGTCAATGGAAAGGGCTCTCTGATATGCCAAATCTCTCAGATGTGGATCACACAGCCTCTGCTCAGACAATACTTTGAACATTCTGGCCAGTTCTGCCAATGTTTCTACTGTAAGCGCTTGATAATTACCACATTTAACTCCAAAGTCCTCCAGCTTGCCCCCACTTATGTGCCATTTTTCAGCCAGATGTTTAGCAAGGTAGTTGTCCTTGAGCGTCTGGAGTTTGTTCAGGGCCTGTGCCCCTCTCTGGAGAATGACGAGACACAAGGCGTGTACGACATTTTCTTCAGGGGTCTCACCCAGCTGGAATGTCAGGCTTAACAATCGCTCCTGTGGTACCTTAGCTAGAATCCTAAAGACATCTCTCAATCCAGTCCCCTGTCTTTCAGGACCGTTTTCACCCATTTTCAATTTGACGTGATGCTACTACTCAACCTCCTTCACAAAGGCAGATATGGTCACATCCGGTTTTCCAACATCGTCTCGTTTCTTCAAGGACTTGTGCTGCATAATTTCATGGACCTTGTGTTTCTTCAACTGGCACACCAAAGAGATCAGAAGTCAGAAATTATACAGTGAATATGTATGGTCATAATGTAGCTTGTATTTGTTGTACATTACTGAAACAGTGCATCACTGAAAATAGGCAACGTATCTGAGTAAGTAGCCCAAATAGAGCTTGAGAAACCAAACTTGTATTGTCATGGCAGCAGTAAACCAAACATGACCTGTACATATTTATGAATCTTTTAAGCAACAAATTCAGCTTTAGGCCGATTTTCTGATACTAAAACATGAGAATTACTCACCGGAATGGAGTAATGGGAGCCATGACAGTAAATCCTGTCTGTGTTTCCAGCTCAAATAAGGAAGTTACTCAGTGTGGCTCTCTTCCAGTTCAGCACAACCAGTAGAGACTCCTCTTCTCTGTACAGGAAGCTCTTCGTACAAAGTTGGATTCTGCCAGCCAGAAGGCCATTGGGTGCGATAAGCCTTGTCATACCTTTGGAATCAAGTAGGTTAATAACCATGTGCTTGGTGGTTACAGGCCTATGCCTGCCCTGCAGCACTTTTGTAAAACGCCTGCTGATGATGTAACAAGTAGTGTGGGAACCCATGAGGGACAAAAGACACGAGGAGGGAGAAAAAAAATCTCAAAAAACAAACACTTCTCCACACGTTACCAGAGAAGTTATGCCGTCTTAGATGCTTTTCATAATGTAAGTATCTACCAGCATGGTCAAGTATAGTAGCTTTTGAGTTCTCGCACCATTGCAAATCTGACAAAAAAATCACAGACTCCTCAAACATATAATATTTTGCACCACACGTGCGTGATAGTGTTATATGACTGACATCTTAAAGGAAATCTTTACCCCCTTACACACAATAGGCACAGAAGAGAGACGAATTCGGGCTTTTTTCCCTCTCTGCTGAGAAGCAAGTGTATTTTTAACCATGGAGGAAACCTCCAACCCTGTATTTACCAGGGGTGGGGTCACACCAGGCAGAGTGCAGGCCAGCTTCAAATCGCTCAACACAGTGCAGACACAGAGCCTCTCTGTTCTTACTGCAGTGTGGGTGCAGTCTGATATGTTTGCTGTATGGCCACTTCTGAGGGATTACAGTAACTCTATAGGAATTGTGGTTTCTATGCCTTCCATATATATGGCTATTGTAACATTGGTACTGCTTCTTTTCAAACTTTTGCACTATTCGGCTGAGCTGTATAGCGCATGCTACCCAAACCACAGCTCTGTTGTTTAAGCACCATCCCGTCCACAGCTAACATTCATGTTCTTATACACTCTCGCACACCATACATGCCGACACATGCCCCTCCCCCCGCTCTCCAAACACACACACACACACACACACACACACAAACACATCTACACAGCCGCGGGATCATCCTCACAGTCAGTTACGTAACTGACTTCCAAATGTCCATCTTTATTGGGGTCACTTCTTTTAACGAGAGACATGCTCTCCCAGCAGCTGTGTTAGTCAGCCTTGCGGTAAATGTGCCTTCACCTTCAGGGAAAACATATCGTAAGAGTAAGCAGCTCTGTCAGTTCTGCAAACCCTCGCATTGTACAGTTTCTGTAATGGTGTTCGGAACAAATGCATTCCGACTTCCGCTTATTTTTGGGGGGAATTATTACATTGTTTCTACACACAGACACACACAGAGACACACACACACACACATGTGCAACTGTTATCCTACTTTGTTTATCACTATAAACTAATAAGCATAAATCTGTGTGTGTGTGTGTGTGTGTGTGTGTGTGTGTGTGTGTGTGTGTGTGTGTGTGTGTGTGTGTGTGTGTGTGTGTGTGTGTGTGTGTGTGTGTGTGTGTGCTTTCTGGGCGTGGGAGAGAGCCCTGAGGGAGACACAGAAGGGTCACATATAAGAGGCTTTAGGGCAGACAAGTGAAAAGGAGGCCCTTTCTTGGACAGAGACGGCGGATTAGGATGAAAGACTTACGAGTGGGGGATGCTCTCTCTCTTTATCTGTCTCGCCCGCTCGCTCCATCTCTCTCACACATTCTGCATCGTGCCTATTCAAAATGAGCAAGAAATAAAGAGAGAGATACAAAGACATAGAGGAAGATAGAAAGAGATACAAAGCCAGATAGATAAGACAGGGAGATACGGGGCAGAGAGAAAGAAGAATTGAGGCCTTGGCAGATCGATATTCAGCCTCTTTAGAATTCGGTATGTGAGCGAGAGAGGCCACGGGACGCACTGCTCTTTTCCCAGCCACTTGATTCGTCACACATGCTAAGAGAATTTAACACACTCACTTCTGGCAAGCAAATATATGCCTCACACACATGTACATGTGAAGACATACACGGATACAAGGCCATGCACTCATTGAATTGGATGTCCACACCCACACATGGGCTTCTATTGAGATGATGAATGAAGCACCTGCGCTACGGCCCCAACTGCACACAGCAGAACTCAAGGGAAGTCTATTTTCCATAATGCCAGTGACAGGACTTCACAGTCCTGCATTTCACTGCAGTTTTGTCGAGAAAACGCATAGCAATGGTAGCATCTGTATCGTATGCAACAGTGCATCGTGTTCAATTACTGAGAGTAAGCAGATAAGAGTAAAGGGTATGGATGGTTGCTGCTTTAGCATTCAGTCAAACTCAATTCATGCGTGCGCTGTTTATCAAAGCAGAAATAGCCCCGGCCGTCACACACTGAGGCTAGTTTATGTTGTTGACAAAAAGGGCCAACAGATCTGAGTTAATGTGACAGTTAACTAGCATTAATTCAGGAGCAAAGGTAAATGAAGCGGGCCTGGGGACACGACAGGGGAGAGGAGTGGGGATGGGAAGACGTGTGTACTGTACCTCACTGGACCATGCTTGGATGAGCATGTAGGCCATGCCAACAACAATGCATAATACAGCCTCTGGTGATGGGGGATGGATACACGCACAACCCCCCCCACAGGCACACACACACACAGACACATACACACACACACACACACACACACACACACATGCATGCACAGATACTGATGGTGATGGGGCATGGAGCGGTCTTTGCTCATATCAAGAGACACTCTTTGATCAGTGTGACAGGAAGGGCACTTGCCCCAAAGGAATTAACTAACTCAAGCCTTGCAAAACCACATTCACAGTAAATCAGGCATGTTTGCACTTCCAACGGATACTTTACGCAAGAGGAGAGAGAATGTCTGATATTTAACTTCATTAATATGCTGAATGTATGAATGTGATTTGTTCCGGGTCACTGACCAGAGTAGCACGATAACTACTTTGAGCAGAACATGAAGAAATTTAGGTTGCTTGTATAATCCTCTCAATTTAATAGGTTTTTAATCTGCGTGCCCAATTTACATGCAGGCGTCGTCTTTTACTAAAACACCACAGCCACATACATTTCTCCTGAAAGAGTTTTTTTTTGGTATGTTGTTGAGGAGACGTGTTCTTCACAAAGCACTTCACAATGGACGTCATTTAACTCCGGTGCTGGAGTCTGAAACTAGTTTTATATGACAGATACGTCGTGGATGAGTGTGAGTTGGATCTGATTTTGACCAATGAGAAAAGCTGTTTTGTGTGTCATCTACAGCTTAAAGGATTTTAAAAGGAGGAGCAGTTCGAGGAAAGGAGAGGGGAAGAGAAGAGGGAGAGGATTAGAAGAGAGAGGAGGAGAGGGAAGAGATGGGAGAGGAGAGGAGATGAGAGGAGAGGAGAGGAGAGGAGAGGAGAGGAGAGGAGTCCAAATTTGCATTTTATTAGAAATGAACAGAACCAGCAGAATAAACGGACCCAATTTCGCTGCACTTTGTGCTATAATAGTTGCCCATCCAAAAGCCCACGCCCAATCCCCATGTCACTTTTGTCTGTCTCTAAACCCTGCGGATGTTCTGCTTGTACAGCAGATGCACATAACCAAAGGATGTGAGGCATGAAAGCAATGGGAAATTCATTACATATTCCTACCCCCCTCCGTTCACCATAATCACCACAATTAGCAGACATCTGCAGTGACTCCAAAGCTGGGAGAGCATTCAGGCAATCAGAGCAGCTTCACCGACAGCACTGCCTACAGCCCCCTCCGCGATGGGCCCCATCCCGAAGGGAAGCATTCCATTAGAAACTCAGTGATTAATTGAGATGGAGAATTCGCTCCTGGCGTCACGAGAGAATGAAACCCAACAGGAGGCATCCGTGATAGTAGGGTTTGTACAGCGGCTTGGGTAGAGGTGGTCCGGAGTTAGTGGGGACCATACTGTTCGTGATGTGAGATAAGGCATTCACACTGTGGTTCGCAATTAGCTGTAGGTGAAGAGTTACATGAAGAAGTAAACAAAACCTGTGTGTGTCTAATGATAATCCAGATTGTATTGCTGCTTACCATTTGGAGGCTGAAAACCTATTGGTCTTGATTGCTGTGGCAAGAAGAAGACATCTGAGCGTAACGTTTGATATCTGCATGTCACCTTGGCTTGTGGATAAATGCATCCGTGGGTTTGCGTGAAAGGTTAAACTCTCTCAACCGTTACTGCTAAAACTATGAAAGGTTTCTGCCTAGATAAGCCTGTTTACTCCATCTGTACATGATGGCACAATGTTGGACAACTCATTACTAAAGCAGTGGGAGATGTCACTCTTACTAGGCACAGTATGGCACAGCCATGGTTGAAGGCTTAATACGTTGTCATGGAAATCTACAGTAGCACATCAGACACACTTTTCCATTTGCGTTGAGACCAGAGACAGAGGAGGCCAGATCACACATATATGGTCATAATAAGGGTAAATAAGTATGTCAGTCTAACTCACACAGGCATGGATGCACATATATATACAGACCATGTAGTCCCTCAATTAAAATGAAAACACGAATAACACCAAAATTGGAGTTACGAGGTTTTCACATGACAACAGTTACACTCACACACACATAAACACACACACTGTTAAGAGCCGTGAACGTTCTGAAGCTGTGACTGAGGCTGCAGCTACATTAAGAGGAAAGAGAGATTACAAGCGTAGAGGAAATCTAGCCAAGGCTGTTGCTCTCATTAGGATGTTTGAAATTAGACTGAATAAATCAAGGTGTTACTTCTGAGATCATTATTATTCCCACCAGTTATGCAAATTAGACTTCCAATTCACACAGTAATCAGATGATGTGCTGCTTTGTTGAGACGTGCTTCACCAGGGAGCGCACTGTTTCATCGGTTTAATGGAGAGAGCTAATTTGCGGCGGACGACCTCTTAAGAGTCGTAACGCTGGAGTCACAATGAAATGGATGTCTGTGAGCTTACGCCTGGCGCTTCCTTCCTTCCAGTCCAAGGACCCGGCCCTAATAAAGGCCTGTGTGGTGCAGCACAGACAGACGGCCTTTCTGCTGTGTGGAGAAATGTGTTCAATCACCATGGCTACCAGTCAGAGTAGAGCCCCCGCTGTGGTTATTAGGATTTCTCTGTCTGCTCACACACTAGCTCAGTATGCAGGTTAACACCTCACATTCTGTATTATGGATGTGAATCTGTGTGTGTGCGTGTGTGTGCGTGTGTCTGTGTGTATGTGTGTGTGTGTGTGTGTGTGCGTGTGCCTATGAGGGGGAGGCCGATGTGTCAGGGGTGATATAGTATTGTAATTACGCCTACAGGAGGGTGTTGGAGTATTTCATTCAAAGCATCTTCTCTGGAAAACGCCCGCTAAAACGGAGTGACCTGTACTCCTCTGGTAGCCCACTGCCTCCCAACGGTAGCACTGGTGTGAGAAGGGGAACACGAGAAAGCTCTGAGCGGTATTGATTCAGCCGAGTACTCTCCGAGTATACCAGAGGATCTGAGGAGGGAATTATCCGTGCACCATTTCCTCCCTGCTCCTGTGTGGAAAATTCTGCAGTTCTAGCTTTCCCGTAGCCTACATACAGCAGGGCAGAGGAACACACACACACACACACACACACACACACACACACACACACACGCACACGCACACAGATATATGGTCTACTAAAAGAATGGTTGTTTGATTTATTTATAGTTGGTCCCCTCAAACTGGGCAGTCCATGCAGCATATTTCATTTTTATCAAATTTACCCTTACGAAAAATAAATTATACTAATCCCATACATTTTTAGGAGGACACTAACTATACCACAGCGGTTTTCCCTATAGGAATATTATAAGAATATGAAAGTGATGCCATAGGAGATATTAAGTACAATAAGGTCAAACACTACTGAGTGCCGCAGACAGACACATTGGACTGAAACCAAAATGAACAGATTATTTGAAGCCGTTAGTTTATTTGACTTAAACATTGCAGTGTTTAAGTCAATGAAAGCAGAACATCTGAGAGACACAGGGCATTGTCTGCATATTCCGCTGCTTGGCCCCAAGTATCCTCCTCCACTCCCCGCCCGTCTCCTCCTGAATAATACACGACGTGCCCCCTCCCCCCGCTGCCTTATCATCCAATGGGAAACGTGTATTTGATCAAGCTATCTCCTCTGAGCCAATGGCGGCCCTCCCGGTGATCCTGTAAACCGGACGCCCTCCCTTCTGCCTCTCACACACAGGCGTAGGCTGCGGCTGCGGGACCGGGAGGCGCTCAGTGTGGAGTTGGCCTTGGATGGAAGTGATGAGAGTGAAAACGCCACTGTGGCACACTTGAAGAAATCGGTCCTAACGCGTCCGGACAGGGGATCCTGCAGGGGGGGTACAGGCAGGCGGATTGTTTTGTGAGTATGCCACCGTGTGTCAAATGTGTCAAATGTATAAACTGTAAAAAAGAAAATAGCGAGCCTGCCCTGTATCTATAGCTTCAGTGTTGTGTGTCATCTTTTCTCAGTGGAATCTGTGCAGTCTGATGCAATAGGTCGAGGGACATTACTAATTTAATCGATGTGAGTGATTAGGTCAAGTTGATGCTTTTGAACTCTTGTGTTTTCCTTGATATATATTTTATTGATTTATTTTCTGCTGAATGTGCACATGGTTGGGGATTTTTTTTTTGTGTTATTTTTTTATGAATGCGAAGCTGTGCCAGTGTTGCGGGGTCTGGACCGGCGCTCGGCTCCATAACAGGCGGCTGCACATGTCTCCAGACCAGCGCATGTGAATTTGTTCAACATGCCCGTGGAAAAAAAGGATGTCTTTCAGCTCATTTCATAAGGACATGCGTGTGGCCCGAGGAAAACGTGATCTCCCGCTGAAGTGCCTTGTTGCACACTTCAACTTTTATGCTTTATGCTTGCAGGATGCATAGGCCTATATATAGATGCTATTTCTAAAGCATGGAAAGTTTGACCGATATGCTTAAACACCCAGTGGAATCCACAAGAATCTCAGTAGATCGCGTCCCAAACACGCAAACAATATAACTTTGGTTCATTTCACTCTCCAGACAGTCGCTTGTTCCTAATGGGCCTGAAAGTCGGCGAGCGCTGATAAATGGTGGCTATTATTTTTCAGCTGAACAATGCGCGCCGGCTTTGTCTGGAACCATCTGTCATCGTGTCGACACTACACCACGCAGCCCTCCTGGTCCAAAGCCTCAGAGTGACACCTGAAGAGCAGAAGAACAGGCAGCGGTCGTGC
>OMLI01060613.1:0-11196 GCA_900302605.1 Rondeletia loricata
TCCTCCTATCCACATCGATTTCCAGAAATTGGAATGTAACCGGACCAATCAGGGCAGGGACTGCATTCTAACTGCTGTTCTGTCCTCCAGTTGAACGCAGCCCGATTGGTTCCCGTAGTTGATGACGTTAAATACAGGCCGCCGCTGGCAAAACAGTAATAATGGCGTCTCCCGAAGTAACGAGTGGTAACATTAACGTTAGTAGAATAAACACAGCCATAAGTGCAGTTATAGCTGAAATAGACTCAATAACTACAATTAAACAAGAACAAGAGTATGCACTAGCGGACTTTCTCGGCGGAAAAGACGTTTTCGCCGTTCTTCCGACTGGATTTGGCAAAAGTTTGATTTATCAACTTGCTCCATCTGTGAAGAAGAAGACGCTGATTGACTGAAGGAGTTTGTCTGTCAAGGCAAGTACTCCCGCCCACTGAAATGGGTCTGGGCGGCTAGCTCTGGGAGCCAGGTTAAATAAATTCAGATTTTGAATTCATTTATTCAAGAAATGCATTTTTTTGAATTGCTTTTTTGCAATGCATGGTACACATGAAACAGAATTTTGATTGGATATTGATACTGTACCTGTCATTTGAATCGGTACAAATTTGATGTAAATTTGTTGCTGCCTTCTAGGTGAGTTTGTATGTATTTTCATCTGAACAAGGTATTACACTGAGCACATAATAGCACTATCAGTCTGTCAGAAGCAGAAAATATCTCAAGTCATGACATGCACTGCAGGCCTATGATTAAGCCTTTCCCAGACTGATGACTCCGACAACAAACCAGAGCTAACTCGACCTCACTGTGTTTTAAACAGTCTCACTCTGTTTCAGACCAGTGCACATGGGCTGTGTAGGTGTACATATTTTTCAACACACACAGTAACACAGAATTGTTACTGATGTTTTTGTGATGGTTTTCTGACTTGAAAAAACAAACACGATTTCACTCTTCATTGAATGAATGCATGAGTTAAGATAGCAACATCACAACATTGTTTTTAGTTATCCACAGGAATAATGCCTCAACAACCACCTGGCTGACTGTGGTATGTGCTGGAGTTATGGCAAGTTTGCCTTGTAATGCCATCTGTTGAATACGGTGTAGATGTATGTGTTAACTTTGGTGTTCAAGTGTCTGCTCACATTAGAGCTATCTCTATGGAGTAGATACATAACAGACAGAGAACGTTTGGTTTGCATATTTCATATTTTCAACAAATCCATTTCCTCTTCATCCTGCTAATGTGAGGAAAATCATAAAGTACTACCATAAATATAAGTAAGTGTAAGTGAATTGTATTAATTGGATGTTTATAAGTGAATACTCATGTACCTGTACTTGCATTTTTTTATTGTGACCTTTACTTATCCAGGGGAAGTCGACTGAGCGTGCTTGTTCTTTTCCAGAGACTCCCTTCTTCACATTCATACAGTTCCAGTCAGACAACTCACGTATTGAATATGAACATTTTATAGAGAGAAATGTAAATACAGATTATATTTTGGTGTATATTTGGCTCTGTTTCATATCCCTCCCTGCGAAGCGCAATTTCAAGGCAGCCAAAGCGAGAGCAGGGATAGATCAAATTCAACGTCCCTTGGTGAACCATAAAGAAACAGGCTCGCAGGCTTCGCTTCATTTACGTACATTCACACCTGGGAACTTCCAAGTACAACCAGTCTTCTACTGGGGGCCCCTGGGCAGCTTCACTGCAGCAGTTCTTGGTTGCTCAAGGGCACTTCGATGGTAGTTGTTGAGGGAGGGGACAGCGTTACTCACTCACCTTCCCTACCCACATTTTCTCAACCGGTCCTGGGATTCAAAGCGACCTTCAGGTCACAGGCCCACTTCACTAACCTCTAGACTACTTCTGCCCCAAAAGCAGGGACCATTATCAACTTGTGATACCGTGGTGAGAGACAGTATCATTATCGGATAGAGAAAGTCAGTGACAAGGAGTCTTATTCTCAGCGATAGCCCAGGTGACAGCTAATGAATTTCATAATGAAAAATGAAAAGCGTTACATATTTAAGATCCACCCTGATGATCCAGCCTGTGAGCAAGTTCAAGGGGCCGCATTCTAGATATGTCAGAATGACAGAGAAAGCAAGAACTATCAAACTCATTGCAGGGTTAGCATGACATTTGGGCTGAGATCATCACAGTAGAGGGTTTTCTTATTCATTAACCTGAATTCAGGAGCGTCCATACACTAAACTCTTACCAGCAAAACCTCCCAACCTGTTTATACTGACTACATTTCTGGTGACAAGTGGAGCAATTACTGATGACTGACAAAATATTATTATGTGGTCAATGTGATAAATTATTAGACGAAGGTGACCAAACTATCTTGCACAGACGCACGCAAATCAGAGGGAATATTGGTCCTGAATGCTGCCCTGATTTTTCTAGAAAGGGCTTCCAAATACATTTCTGGCAAATTTAGCTTGATCTATAGCAATTGCCATACCTTGTCATACCTAATTGAGACCGATGCGTCTGTGTATACATATATACATATGGTCTAACTAGAGCAGGTGGTATTTTTAGCGTTGTGGTGTGCTTTTATGAATTGCTTATGGAGCATGCAAATGATCAAAAGGGTGTGTTCGTGGAACAAAAAAGCAAATGGTAAAACGGACCCAGTATTTCACATTTATGAATAAGAAAACACTCAAAACATTTCATACATATTAGCAAATACTTCCTTGTCCTTGCCTTTGATCTGAACATAAAAAAGTATAAAGACATTCTATTGTTGTCTGTTGTACCTCCTGAGGCGGTTAGCGGTGTGCGCGTGTGAGTACTGAACCTAAATCAGCTTTCTGGCAGGACAGTTGGAATCCAGCCTTCCTCCCTGTCATCGATCCACTGTGATTCTTCATTCTGGGCTATCGAGGCTGTAAATCTGTGTGGCGGCCTGTCTGTTGGGTTCATGTCAAAGGCAGCTGGCAGATCATCAGCACTGAGACGGAACATGGGCGCATCTGAGGCGAACTCACATACAGTAGGTAATGATGGAGATGGAGACCTGGCTTACAGCGGTCATCGGAGTGTGGTTGAGAATGATTTTGTGTGTTTCAGTGTGCGTGTGTGTGTGTGTGTACAGGGCCTTTCTCCATTAAGTATACTACATAGAAGAGTAGTAGACACCTAAAATAATTGATCAGGGTACTAACCGTCTGACAGCATGACTCACATCAAGTATATTATATTATATTATATTATTTAGCAGACGCTTTTGTCCAAAGCGACTTACAATAAGTAAATTTTGTCAACAGTCGGTTTCTGTTCCAGTAAATTTCACATTAACCGCAACCGCCAAGTTCAAGCATATCCCAGCATATTTTGTATTACAGCAAAGTCATACAAACACATTTGGTGGGCCATGTTCAAATTAAACCAATTATCTTATTGTTCCTTAAGTGATTTACTGATGTTACCTGAGGTATTTTAAGGGGCAGCAGAGCAGTAGATTAAGGGTTTGTCTGGGGGTCAGGAAAAGAGGGGGAGGATATTCCCATAAAGTATTTTTCAGTCGGAGCGTGCTAGTAAACACCAGCTATGGGTCACTTAGCCCTAAAATCCCAAACCACAGATTCCGCTCTGACTGCATGGTTTCAATTATCCTGTTGAATTTGTTTAGTCCCTATTGTCTGTCCCTGTTGTCTGCATTCTCTGGCTCAGAAGCACTCTGCTGGCGGAAAGTGCTTGCCACATGAACCACAACATTTTGGAATGATCTAATGATGCCTACTCCCAAATCAAATAAACAATAAGTCATTTTTGCTGAAATAAAAGGCGAAAACAAAGACAACTGAGTGTTTTCTGCTGTTTTACCATGCAGGGATCATCAGTCAGATTTGTTTACTAGTCATGAATAGAAGATTTTACACCCAAAAGAAGCATGATGTCTCACCTGAAATGTGTTTTGAACAAAATGTTGTGAATCATAGCCATTCCGGTGCCAGCTGAAGTCAACTTTATGGAACAGGATTAAGAAAATATATGACTAGACTGAAAACCCCTGAAAACGTCCATATTGCCTTCAGTCAGTGATTCAGCGACACCGTAAAAGATAGTTACCAAAGATCTGATTCTTTGGTAAATTTTCCAGGTGCATTATTATGCCCTGTTTACTGACTTCAGTGCAATAACAGTGAAAGAGAACATTGAAGTGTTGAAACATGAGTCCACCTCCTGTAATCTTAATCCAGGTGATTCTTGGTTGTGGTATATAGTTTGTCCTGTCAGGCCTGTATTGAACTAGATGTTGACTTGTCTCTTTCAATACAGCAACAGATGATCATCACATTCTGCCTCAGTTATGGTTTGTTTGATGTGAGGGTGTAGTATTTCACTGCTGTGTGTACTGACCAACATTTATTAGGTCATATCTCCTGAGACAGTTAGGCAAGGTGGGGTATGAAACAAGAACTATTGTTCTCTATTTACCTACAGTACACGTCCCGGAAGACATATGATCACGGTAACACCTAGCAGTTCATTTAAAAAACAAATATATTTAACCATTAACCTAACAAGTGTCAAGTGTAAAACCTTGATCATTATCCACAATGAAAGGGATTCACAAGTAATTACGGTATTTGATTCATATCTCTGCGCCCAAACCAGAGCAAAGAGAGAATTCCCCCCTCAAATCAAATATAGCTGATCTTTATTTGAGTGTATCTGTGCAATCACTGTATTGAATCAAGACTGATTCAAACATGCAAAAAAATCATCTTTCTTTCTCGAAGCATTTGTGCTCAACCTAAAACGTACCTTCTTTCCCTCTTTGCTCCCTTGTACATGATGCAACTGTCTGACTGCGATCGAATCACAAAACAGAGAGCGGAGACACTAAGGTGTGGAGCTTCAGGATTCACACAATGCTGCGCTGGCAATGAAAGTGTTGATGGATAAAGAAAAGGCTCTGGAAAACATGGCAAGAAAACAAAAGAGAAGAGAAGTACATAATGTGAGTGTGTGTGAGAAAGACATGCTGACATTTCCTGTATATCTTGGCATCAACTGCATATTCTAAATATTTGAACAAAACTCTCTGATGTAGGCTATTTACACACATTCACACAATGTACTACTGCTTTTATTCCCAGAGCTAGTCCATCTTTTCCTTGTAGGATTCATATTGTGATTAAGAAAGATTTGGCTAACACATCAAACGATGCACTGAGGAAAATATCCCATCCGTCAAAGTCTCTCTCATGGTCAACTACCATGAGACATACCAGCCCTCGTGTAATACTTCAGATGTGCTGTGTGGCAGTGTGCTGGCCTCATCTTACAACTGAGACTGATCTATACAGAGTTAGGATGGTACAATAGGAAGGTACAATACCTCAATTCAAGCAAATTGCCCTTTCCCATGTGCCCAATTTGTCCTGATTGAAAATATGATTTGGTGTTGAGAAAATTGTTTTATTGCCCATGATGCCCATTTCTTAATTTATGAGCTGATAATCTTTCAATATAATCATATATTGGCCAACACATACCGTAGCAATAAACTGTAACTGTCGACATAATGGTTTCTCTGAAATGGGGAACAAAAACAGTCTCAGACAGGAGCTGGGTCAAGCTAATCCTTTCAAACCACTGTTTATGTTAAAAGAGCACTACTTAAAAGAGCACTAATACTCATGTCTCTTCAATAACACCCACTCCTAAACAACTACTGAAGGCCAGGCCATGGTCCAGTTAGAGGACGAATAATTGAACAAAAGAGTCCGGAGGCATCTATTGATTGGAAAAGACAGATTAATAATTGAGTCTGGGCCGACTGCTCTCCATCCCCTGAAAACATAAGCTGTGTCTTCATCACGTTAAGTAAATAAAGTAAATCCTCCACTCAGCCGTTAGGTCGGCAAAGTCCCTACATCTTTATTTTTTTTATTTGACCTTTATTTAACCAGGTAAAATGCTTGAGATCAAGGATCTCTTTTACGAGCAACACCTGACATCTAATATCATTTGCCAAGATTGCCAAGATTTTATTATTTGGTCAATGTAATAAATTATTACCGGTAGGTGTAGGCCACCAAACTATCTTTCACAGACGCACACAGCTTTGTGAGAACATTGGTCCTGAATGCTCCCCTAAAGTGAATTTTATTTATATATACAGCAAAATCGTCAGTGTTGATTTAAAAATCAACATTATGCCAGTCTACACCCATTACAGTTAATATAACACTTTTGATAGTTTTGAACACACACCCCAGAGCTATATCAGCTCTACGAGTGGACTAACTCTCTGATCAACATAATTGTCACTGAAAAATCAACACTATTTAACACTAGAAAATTAGCTGTACAGCTTCCAAATAAATTTCTAGCAACGTTTGCGTGATCTTTCATCAACATTATAATGATAAAAACTACAAGATCAAATTTGGACTCTAGGCTTAGGTATGGCGAGTGCCACACCTTGTCATACCCTAATGACCCCCATGAAAACACCATTAGACTGGCATCACACTGTTACAAGGCACAGGTGATGTTTACAGAAGGTTCAGCTATGGGAGTGAACTTAAGAACGGTTCTTAATTTCTCTTCCTCAATATCCAAGGTTTCTCAAAAGTAATGTTTCAACATGTAGTTCAGAGAGGGAAAATGTGCTAAGGAATCTGAATGGAAGAAAAGTGGAATCGGCCAAGGGACAGTGAATCAGAGAATGCATTACACATGAAAACATGAATACCCAAACAGGAACATGATCATTGTTCTGAGGTTAAACTTCATTTGAACATTCTTTTGATTTAAAATCAAATGTATTTACAATTTGGGTGGTAACTAGCCAATTTCCTCATGACGTCTTTTCTTTTGCATAACCACAAAGACTTGGCATGAAAAATGTCTTCTGCCTTCTGCCTTCTCTTTGTTGCTCCTCTCTCCTCTTCTGTCTTTACCCTCAGAGCCGGCCCGTCCAATTAGGCCATATAGGCAACCGCCTAGGGCCCTGGCGTGGTTAGGGGGCCCCGTGTGGTTAAAAATAAAAAATATATTTTGTAAATTAAGGTTATTATTATCCCCACGTTGCTAAAAAAAATGCACACGTTGGAGAGAAACAATGATAAACATCATGACATGCTGTCAGTGAGTGAACGATCTAGCCCACACACACCCCAGTCAGGTGACTGGTGAAATGATTGATTGATTGGCATTCTAGTGACCGATGGCGTCAAAGCATTAACCCTCAGGCACCGAGAAAATAAAAAGAAAAGAAGAAGATGAGGAAAAACAAGCTAAAAGTAGAGGTATGTTCAACTTGACATTCTTTATTATTATGTTGATGGCGATGCTGCATTAGTAGCATTTACCTATCTCTGTAAATGCTAACATTAGCTAGTTACTTTTATCATGGTAGCTATAGTGTTAGTTTTTCCTGGGCATGGCAATATTAGCTTAACTTTCAATATCCAACACCAGCCATATTGTATATTTTCATCATTTTATTATGCAAATGGTTAACTAACAGCATTAATGCATATGATATATCCATGCTATGCTTTTTGTTTGTTAGAGTTGATGGGTAACATGATGGTGCCTATAATATGATGATTTCCAAGACAGGGCTAAGTACTACTATACTCCTTGACTAAATTGAATTTTGGATTTTAATTGTTGTTCAGGAACAGACTTAATCCCTCTCTGGGAAATTGGCACGATATACACGTATGTACACCTATTTGGTTAAGTAATGGTATGCTTCGGCTGTATTCCTATAGGAGCTATGTTGAAATGTGTGTGTGTGTGTGTGTGTGTGTGTGTGGGGTCCGGGTGTTGGGGTTATTGTTTGGATTATTGTTTGTGAGTTTCAGGGACAGATTTTGCTGGGTAGGGGTTAAATTATGTTGGTGGGGTCTAGGGCCCACAGACCCACGGGCCGGCTCCGTTTACCTTCTTCCATTTTTCTGTACCACAACCATTGAAAATCTTTCCAGCACCTGCTCACCACTTGTTGTCCTCATATTGAACCCTAATTCCATGTTATTGCAGCACCCACCCACATTCAATGACACTTTAAGCTGGCTCAATATCTCACTCATGTCATGTCATGTTACCTTGAAGAGCCTCAGCACTGCCACTGTCCAGTTTCTTCCATGTGCTTAGAATCAAAACTAAGTAAAACATGATGAACAAGCCAGAACAAAATTGCTGGTAATGAATGACAGGATCAGCAATCCCATCGGCCTGCTGACTTCTGTAATAAGAGCCAGACACAAAGAAAAGAGGCAAAGGTGTTACTTTATACTATTGTATGTGTGTGCACGTGCACGCGCATGCACACATGAACGCTCATGTGTTCATGTGTGCGTGTTCATGTGTTTCTATGTGCTTAAGTGAATGTATACATATGCATGATGTGTGTATGGATGGATGGGGGATTAGGCACCAATTGGCTAAGAGAGGGTATTCTCATTGTTCAGTCCACAAAGCCAGCTGCCGATTACAGAGCATGACCTTTCCTTATAGAAACCTGGATGAAGCACACAATGAGGTTATCTCTAATCTCTGCCTGGAGCACCTGGAGCACAATAACAATCGTGGAGGCGAGGCTTGCTGTTATATAAACTCAGTGACAGCATGTGTCTCATTACATTTCTAACTGTAAATGGGCAATAGGAGGAAAGCAGGGTGGGGGCCAAAGCCAAACTGCCAGCGCCTTCAGAAAGTATTCAACCCCCTTGACTTTTTCCACATTTTGTCGTGTTGCAGCCTGACTTCAAAATGGATTCAATTGAGACCTTTGGCAGCAATTACAGTTTTGAGTCATCTTGGATACGCCTGTATCAGCTTGGAACATCTAGATTTGGGGATTTTCCCCCATTCCTCCGTGCAGATTTACTCAATCTTGGTCAAGTTGGATGGGGAGCGTCTGTGAACTGCCATATTCAAATGATTACCTCCGCCATCGGAGATGGACGGGGGTTATGTTTGTCCGCAGGATATCTCAAAAAGTTCTGGGTGGATTTGCATGAAACTTTGTCGAAAGGTTGGTCATGGGCCAACTTAGAACTGATTAACTTTCAACGCCCACTGGCCCAAAGGGGGCGTGGCAACAGGCGTGGCCTCACTAAAAGGCGCATAACTTCTGAACGGATTCACGTAACACCACGAAACTTTGACAAAAGTTTTGTCATGGGCCATGAATGACATGAATGGCTTGGAACTGTTGGGCATGGCGGAGGTATGCACTCTACCGAGTGCCCTCTAGTTCTACATATTTTCAATGGGATTCAAGTCTGGGCTTTGACTGGGCCTGTCAAGGACTTACGCATTCTTGTTTTGAAGCCATTCCAGTGGGATTTGGCTGTATGCTTAGGGCTATAGTCCTGTTGCAACAATAAGTGTCACCCCAATCTAAGGTGTGTGGCACTCTGAAGCAGGTTCTCCTCTAGAATTTGCCTGTATTTGGCTTCATTCATTCTTCCCTCTATCCTTACAAGTCTCTGAGTCCCTGCCGCTGAAAAGCCCCCCCCACCCCCAGCCTGACGTCGCCACCACCATGCTTCATGGTATGGGGTGCTGATGAGCTGTGCCCGGTTTCTGACGAACATATCGCTTTGCATTACAGCTGAAGAGTTAGATTTTTGGTTCCTCAGACCACACAGTCTTTTGCTTTCAGAGTCTTTTACGTGCCTTTTTGCAAACTTCAGGCTGCTGTCATTTGCTGTCAGGCTGCTGTCATGTGTGTCATGTTTTTTTCAGGAGTGGCTTTCTTCTGGCCACCCTGCCAAACTGCCCACATTACTGAAGTGCTGCACTGACTCCTCTCCTTCTGGCAAGATCTCCCATCGCAGCTAAGGAACTCTTTAGTTTTGTCAGAGTTCCTTGGGTTCTTGGTCTCCTCCCTGACAGAGGTCCTTCTTGCCCAGTTGCTCAGTTTGGTCGGATGACCAGCTCTAGGAAGAGTCTGGGTAGTTCCATATTTTTTCCTAATGATGGAACCTACTGTGCTCCTGTGAACTCCCAACACTAGAAATGCCTCCTCACAATTCTGTCTCTGAATTCTGTTCTATTTTGTTCTAAATCATGTCCAATTAATTGAATTAGCCACCGGTGGACTCAAACCAATTTGTAGAGACATCTCAAGGACAGTCAAAGGAACTCATTTTGGAGCGTGTCACTGCAAAGAAGTGGAAAGATGGGAGAGAGGGGGATGACATGTAACAAAGGTCCCAGATGGGATTCAAACGAAGGACGTTGCAGTTACATTGTACATACATGCGCTTTTAGCCTGTGTTTACATTTGTTTTTCCTCGGAATCATTCGTTTGCCGACTTTGTCTGAATTTTTTGACACTTCGTAGGTCTGGTCACCTCCTCGTCAAAGGGGGCAGTCCGATCACTGGGATGTTCTGGCATTTTGATTGGATTATTCTATTTGTGGGCAGGGTCTTGGATGATGGCGTAGTAAGTCAGAGCGGAGTCTGAAGTCCAGAGGAAGCAGTGGTGGATGAAAATGTAAACACTGATCTTGTGATTGAAGCAGTTATCAAGAAACTGAATACAGCTATACCTTCACTAAAACCCGAGCAATATACGCTTTTAAAAGCATTTGTCCGGCGACAAAATGCATTTGGTGTCTTGCCAACAGGCTTTGGTAAAATAACTAATTTATCAACTAGCCTCTGTAGTACATGACGAGATGAGTAGCAATAGGCCTATTGTTACGATAGCTTCTCCTCTCGTAGCACTTATGGAGACAGAAATTATCATTTTGATTTGCGGTGGCCAATCCATCATGTTTTGAAATGTGAGGCAAGCAGCACTTTGCAATAACGTCATCACCTTCCTTGCTTTGATTAGACTCACAAGTCAGTCTCTAAACGCTTCGCTCAACTAGAGACTGAGGACATTCAACCAGGTTTCGTTGTTAAAACTGGGTGGAAACAATTAGAGAGTTTTTTTTTTTAAACTGCATTACAGAACCAATCAACGTCTTTAGGGCGGTCCTTCATATTGGGGTGGTGACATGCAGAAGTCGTGTGTTTGTAAACACTGTACAAAAAGTAAGGGGAATAGATTTCCAAAGCAGTAGGCGTAGGTTTGTTAGCGACTGTACTCTCCGCCGTTCTAGCAACTACCTTGCATTCAAAAGTCTCCAGACGATTGGTAGGCGGAGATCTCCGATTGTCTGGTATCACGAGACTATACAGT
>OMLI01060615.1:0-10771 GCA_900302605.1 Rondeletia loricata
CATGAGTGTGGTGTGCAGGGGACCTCAGATCTGGAACAAGCTGGAGGATCATATGAAAGAGTTACGATCCATCTCCACATTTAAAAATCATTTGAAAAAACATCTGTTAAGTTCATATAAATAATCTGATCTGGGAACTTGAATAGTATTAGTATGTGTTTTGTATGTAATGTATGTATGTATCTATGTAGGCCACGTTCACTGTTAGTCTTTATGTATATTAAGTTTATGTGTATGGCCCCCTACCACAAGCTTTAAGTAGCTTCTTTGGGTGGCCAATTCACACGTCACAGCCTGTCAATAATAATAATAATGATATTATTTTGTATCTGCTTATATGTGAACAATAATATTATTAGTTCTGTATCTGCATATATGTGTGTGTGAATAAATCAATCAATCAATCAATCAATCAATCATTAATCACTCACATTTACCAGGATCTCCCTGGTCTCTCCACATGTCATTTTTCCAGCACAGGCAATTTATAACACCAGTTCCATCATCCACTGTGAAGAGAAGGAAAGACACTCGACATCGGTGCACAAAGCCTCAGTTTTTGCTTGTGAGAAGATTGGGAAGTCAAAGCCTAAAACGCAGCAACAGGAGACCATGTGATTATTAGGCCTTTACACAACAGAAAGGTGTATGTGTCACAGATGGAGACACTCTCAACGCTTTTCCCATGACTTGCGGTGACGTCACTGTTCTCCTGACGCCGCCATATTGGCTCCCAAATTGACTCCCAAAGAAAGCATTCACAGCTAGCAAGAGAGTCCCTAACATCGCTGTTTTATTAAATATCGCACTTAACTTAATGAGAAGGCTACTAACTAACTACACTGTTATATGTTGTCTCCAAAATGTGTGTAGAAACATGTAGGTGATGTACTGCATTTGTTGCACATAGGTACTTAGCTACTGTACATTACCTCCATAACAGAAGAAGTCTTCTCTCTCCCTCTTGTAAACCACCGTTCCAAGCACATCCACTTTGTAGATCGGATGCGAGTTGTAGAAGTAAATACCTGCGAGTCAGTGGGAGGGTGTCAAATTACACATCAATAAGTATATGCAGATTGAGGCTAGGTTGTCTCCAAGCATCGATCTTCATCATTATCATCATCATTAGGCATCAGCGCTCCAGTGGGGCTTCAGCCTGCCTCTGCCTCCCCTTGCCCCACTAATCATAGAGTCCAAACATTAGGCCAATTATTCTGTCAATATTTATGACTGAATAACACATTAACCACCAAAAGGTTTAGCCTGAGTTGAATCATAGCGCTTGATATGTGCCTGCAAATCTGAACGATGGATCTGACTGGCAGTAAAATAATTTGTTACCAACTCCATATTATCTGGTAGATCATGAAGAAGAGCATTACTAACTAAAGGATTTAGCTATGGATCATTCACAAAATGAATTAATCACTGTATAAAACACTTCCACAATATGTGGCTATGGTTTATCAAAGTTTTTACAAGCAGCAAGACCAATGTGGCACTGTAATTACATGCTATTTGTTGCCTATTTTCAGGCTTTTTATTTTTACTCAGGAGTTTTGAAGAGGGATAATCAATCACTTTCCATTGTAACCATGGCAACACCATGTTCTCCATGTAAGCCGATTTATCCTACACTGATTAATGACAGAATTTCCCAGGGTGTTTTGTTTGAGTGAGGCCAAACTGAGCCTGTCAGCCACAGCGGAGCACAACACAAGCACCCAGGCCACCAAAACAATTCTGCCCTTTCTTCTTTTTCCTTCTCTTTTTGTTTAAGGCTGACACAGCCAGCTTTCATTTAAAGGCATTTTCATCCATGCCATAAATGAGGCTTTATTAAATCAAGCACTCATTTTCAACATTCAATGAATTCTAGAAATGTGTAATCCATAAACACTAACAAACTCCTCTCATCTTATATTTAGGTATCAATGAAACAATGTAGCCTATTTCAGTGTATATGTATGGGAATTCAGTGGTGGTATTATTTATTCTGGTATAGTATGGACTGCATGGATGTATAAATCAATGCAAATCAAAATGAGTCAGAGGTATCTCAGGTCTCATAGGGATACGTTGAAATGCAATATAGTTGAATGTGGAGGCGCCTAAAAATAAGATATCAAGAGCTCCATTTAATGTGATACATAGGCTATCCTTCTGTAGGTTTTTTCCAGATATAGCCAAGATGAAAATCTATCAAAAATCTGAAATTACTACGAAAAAGTGAATATTTTTAAATAGATGTTATGCAGGTGAACATTTTAAGTGGATGTTGTGCAGGTTTTGTGTAAGGTAGGCTTGGTCACACAAACAAAGATAATACTTCGTAAATAATGCGTCGACATATTACTGATAAACAATGGATCATTTGATGTTATAAATTCACTTTATACAATTAATTTTACTGATAAAATGTGTGCCTCTGAATTTTTTTATTATGCTATTATGAAAATCGAGTGTATTATTATTATTATGTTCATTATTTGTTCTGAAGGTCAATTCCATTAAAGGATCCCACGAATGCCAACTCCATAAGGTTGATCCAAGGAGGTTTAATATTAGGGTTGATCCTACAGAGAGTCAGAGCACCAAGCTCCTCTCTTCCAAAGACACTGGACAACCTTCTTGACCATGAGGACGAATCCTTTTGAAAGCAAAGACGACCAGAAGACAAGAGAAAGACATAAATGATGTTTCTACCTGGCACCTGAGTGGACTCTCTCATCTGCAGGATGTCTTTGACATACAGCCTGCTGAAGGCAGAGAAGACCGGGTCCTGTCCCCACAGCATGGAAGGGGGCTCCGCATGTCCCCACAGCATGGAAGGGGGCTCCGCATGCTCCGCCGCTGGATCCATCGTAGCTGTCGCCTGCATCTCATCATGCAAGCAGACTCGGACTTTAAGTCTATTTCCCTCTTTTCGCGTTAATTTCGTGCTGGGCAAGCATAGTCTTCAGCACGACAACATCATGTTAGCTCGTGTGTTAGCTAGCTAGCTAGACTCCCGTTGAATGTTTTGAAAACAACGCCAAACTTCTGGTCACGTGACGCTTTGTCAACTCAAGCTAAATATGTATTTATATTTAACGGAAATATGTATTTATATTAACTTATAAGTTACATTTGTAAAATCATATTAAAATAATAATTATATTTTGTTTACAAAAACTTGTATTTGTTTTTCACTGTCTCGTCTTTACCAACGCGTTCGCGTTTTGCAAGGATGGATGGGATATGTAGTTTCAGCGACACAAAGAAACCTGACCTCACTGCTGGTAGTGCTCAATGGACACAAAAACACCATAAGGACAGATACTGCGCAGTAGGATAGCTAGTCAATTTACTATACGAACATATATTGCGATATCTACGTGTATTTTCTAACCGCACCCAGCTAAACCTCAGTTGTCCGTGTTTGGTCTCCAGCACGGAGGGGGGCAGCAAAGTGCTGAAATTGCCCCGCCAACTGTCAAGCACGAGGAACACGGACAGAAAGAAGTGCAGCTGCGCGCACTCGTGAACGCGCGTAGAGACCAAATCCGCTAGATTACTAAACCCGTCCCTCACCAAGGGGAAGAGGACTGTTTTTACCGTTTTACCGAATGTTATTTTACGGACGAATTGTACCCGTCTTCGGCCTCGAGGAGACTAATGCCTTGTTCTGTGGAATACAACTCTTTGGAAGAACTCATTGATCTTTTCTATCTTTGTTCTGGTTGAGGAAAAGCCCCTCAGGGCTGTCGGGCCAGCGGGTAGTTCAGAGTTGGAGCAACGACGAGCTTCCTTTACTACTTTGCGTTAAAAGAAACTCTTGTTTGGGTGGATTTTAGATGCAAGGACGCTTCACATATTTAATTATGTCACGGATTAATAAAGAGCCATGATGTGCGAAAGGACTAATCTTTGGACCGGCCAGATCATTGTCATAGTCTAGGCTTTGATCTTTATTATGAAAGCTACATTCTTCATCAAACGGATACATTTTGTATAACTATGTCACGGGACACGTGTTACTTCAAAGACCCCCAGTAAACCATTCATTATAATGCGATAATACTATCCTTTGGCTTCCCAGAGATTCATTCCTTTGTCAGCTGTCCAGTTGAATGACCCAGGATTCAAGATGTCATTTTTTAACTTCCGCAAGATATTTAAATTGGGATCTGAGAAGAAGAAGAAACAGTATGAACACGTCCACAGAGATGAAAACCCAGAGGAAATATGGGAGATTATTGGTGAACTGGGAGATGGAGCCTTTGGGAAAGTGTACAAGGTAGGTTTCCCCTTCAGAGCTGCTCTTTCTAGTGAATTCCTTTGTCAACAATGAGTCTTCTTTCTTGGGTTTGCTACAGTGTTGTGTTGTCTCTGTAGAGGTCTAGTCTTTTGTAACCTCAACAATCAGCCTGATACTACGTGACAGCCGTGTCACGTTGGTCTTGCATTGCTTTGACCCACCCACCCAACTCCAAACCCACAGCCAAGCCCCCTGACAGGTGTCAAGTTTGACTGCTGAGGTCCCACTCCATTTACCAACATCCCAACATGTAGGCTTCCTGTCTGACCTCTCTCCCTTTGAGTTTCATTTGCATGTGATAGGCATAGGCTACTAAGATGATTAGTACAGTAATAGAATATCATCTGTCTCAATCTTGGCTGGAAACTTAACTTCCTCACCCACTGGTCACATTGGCTGGCAGAGCTGGGAATTTACCAGTCAACGTCAATAATTCCCCAGCCAAATAAATAGAGATGATCCTAAAATGGTGGCTGTACCTGCCAAAGTGTTCAAATCCACCAGGCACAACCAACATTGACCTGTATTTTGCTGGTGGATGATGTTGATTTCCTATTTGGCCCTCACTTGTATTTCACCCAACACACAGCTTAGGCTAGCCAACCAGCCGAACCATTTCGCTTGCACCCAGGGTCAGATGAATCCCCTTTTAATTATTTTTAATAGTGTCATTTTGTTTGACCCTAATGCATAGCCAGAGCCAGAAGCTTCATTTGCATGAGTGACAGTGAATTGTATCACTCAGGGGAGCTCTACCAAGTCTAATACCAGAAAGGCTGTGGCCAGTGCTCCCAATTAACATGTTTCATTTGTTTTCTGTTGCCAAATTCTATTTTTGGACACTGTAATACTCAATATTTCAGCTCAGTGTTATCGTTAAGCCTAATCTTCTTGCACAATGATTTAGTCACAAGTTGCCAATCTCCCAGCATTTAGCATTCCAATCTACCAGCAGGGCTCACATGAACTAGAGCTACTGTTCAACAAAGACAAAATAGTCAACATCCTTTCCCATCATCATTATTCCCCGTTTGCCCTCCTGGCAGTGGCACTTCAGAGGGAAATTGCAGCACATCTATGAATAGTAAATTGCAGTGTTCTGTTTATATGTCTGGGCTTTGGGCCATTCACCAATTGTAATGTGCCACTGCCTTGATGAGTCACTCGTGGATTGTCTCCACACTCCCCATTGATGCATAGTGTAACAGAAGCTGTATGCATTAGTACTGAGGATTAGATTATGGGGGTTTATGTGTTTTTTTTAAATGGCAGACAAGGCTGACCCCGGAGCACACCCAGGTCACCAGGAAGTGGCTGTATCCCATATCGCAGCGGCGAGTCCATTGAGCACATCCTGCCCTCAGAGAAACCAAAACAAATAGGAGAAATGTCCACTTTAACAAGACATGTCTCGTGTTCTGCTGATTTCCCCAGACCTACAGTAAACCGAAGAGTGTTTATTTGTTGTTTTTAGATCCTCTTGATGGTTGTGTGAGGTGTTTGTTGCAGGTCTGTTGTCAAGACAACCACAAGTCCAAGACAAACCAAGACTGGTTTTACTTGAGTCTCTGAGATTGTGTGTTGGTCTTGAGCAGTAATATGAGACCTAACACAAAAGTATCCAAGATAAACTAGGTCAGAATCCAAGACAAGACCAAGACATTCAAAATGCCGTTCTGAGACCAAAACCAGAGTCACTTACAACCACGGACTTTGTCGTTTTCTGACTGTCGGGGTGTGAATTGAACCATAAAATAGCTCAATCACATCTCCTTCCTTGTGTGTATGTGTGCCACCCTACAGGCCCAGAACAAAGTGACGGGCATCCTGGCTGCAGCCAAAGTAATTGACACAAAGACCGAGGAGGAGCTGGAGGACTACATGGTGGAGATTGACATCCTGGCCTCCTGCAACCACCATAACATTGTCAAACTGCTTGACGCTTTCTACTACGAGAGCAAACTCTGGGTGAGTAGAGGGAGGAGCTCTCAGGAGCGTGGGTGTCATCAGTGTTTCTTCTGTATTCATTCAAGAAACGACAAAATAATTACTACCCCAGCAAAAGAAAATGTGAAATTAAAATAGCAGTATAATTTAGCTTCCATCTGAAACACATCGTATCGTATTTTTATGATAGAGTAGTATCCAATGAATAATGTTTTTAGCCGTGCAGCCCACACAGGAACCATAACTTGGACGAAAACAGGAGCGAATGTGGTACCATTTAGTAAAGTTACCCCCCAAGCATGACTGCTATATAAACTCACAGAAGAAATGCTGTTTCATTGTGTAACAGAACATTAGTGAGTCTTTTTGGTAAGGAAATAGCTTACCACTGTAGGTTTGTCTATAATTGTAAGGCTTCTGCAGTATATGCGAGTTCCTGGCCTACTGCAGTTTTCTTGTGAAATGTTCAGGCCAAAGTTCACATGAACAGCAGAAACAAGCAACTTTTAGAGTTGTTAAGCATCATACCAGTTCATAATCCATCCACTTTTCATATGAGCCCTGTTTCAAATACCTTTGTTTTCAACTGTAGCCTACACGTATTTTAAACCAAAACATGTATATTTGGTAACATTTTATCTCTGAAAGTCTATCTTGTCCATGCAACACAAAGAGTTTTAGGTATATTTCACATCTGTGGCGCATCAGTGATCAGGCTCCTGTGAATACTAATTAGCGGTGGAGATATAGTTCCTGTTGCCTTGGCCCAGTGACAAACCTGTCAGTAGATAAGGATAATGCCCCAGGCCCATACAATGGCACTGCATGGTGAAAGTGTTCATGAATAAACCAACAGTGTGCGTGGGACACACATTGACTTAGTTAGATTACAGCTTGGCCTAACCAGTAATTTGGTGGCTTTCTCTTTCCTGTCAAGCGCAGTATAGGATATCTAAGCATGGTGAGCAAAGAAAACATCATTCAGTGTGGTACAGGTCGCACATCTTTTCCAGTTAAGACCAAAGACTGGATTTTCTTTTGTTTTTTCAAATAAAGAAATATATTGAGGTCAAGTCTGATTGTTTTGGTATTGCTCATTGGTCATGATATCTCATAGCCTAGACCTACTCCATCCTCCCTCCCAAGAATTGAACAAAGCTTAAAGAAGGACACAGGAAAAAATGTAGACCCAAATATAGGGAACACGATGAGAAGTATGATGCTTTGACTCGTGTGATTCAATACACACGCATCTACAAAGGCATAGCACGGTCAGGTCATTATAAGCTGTTATGATTACCTGAGTATTTAATTACAGCGCAGTTGCTCTGCCCTTTTCCTCTCCATTGTCCGCTGAACAATGGCCACAGCCCAATGGAGGCTGTCTGTTGATTTTTATCTTGGCCTATATCGCAAGCAAATAGGAGAGATAGAGTCCAGGACTTGTTTTCCTGGAGATGAAAGACTTTGTTTCACATTATCACAGCAGGGCCTGGAGTGATTGTGGGCGAGTACTAGCCTACTTTGGAATATGACTGCAATAATTGTGTGACAAATTGGTCTTTGTTTGACTTTGTTTCCCTTTTCCTACGTTACGCGACAATTGAATTTCAGTTCCACAAACACAGTTGTCAGGTTACCATTTTCATGTTTCTTCTGTTGCGATATTATAGAAATGTTTGCACTTGAACTTGTTGGTGAGATCATATACAATCTCACATCCTCCCTCTCTGCACCACATTCATGCATTTGAGAATGTGTGTGTGTGTGTGCGCATGCTTCTGGGTGCGTTTGTGTGTGTCGAATAAATGAGTGGGAGAGGAAGTCACAGCCCTGGCCCATGGTTCCTCTCTGCCTGCTGCCACAGTTAAACACCACTGTGGGGGCCATTGTACAACAGCAGAGGCACTAAAACAACAGCACGCCTACAGAGAAACAACACTAGAAAGGTCTGTGTGTTGAATAGGCAAGACTGTCCCAAGACTTGAGGCATTGTATGTCTTGGAGGGACTTTGTTGTTGTAAGTGGAACAATCTTGAAAAGCTCCATTGAATCATGAAATGGTATTGAACCTTGGCCAAAAGTAAGAGTCAGGTTCTTAGAAGATGGTGTCAGCTGCCATCTTAAATGCAGGCTGATCATGTCATCTAAGCTAGGTCTTTAAATGTAGCCAACAACCACCAATCATTTCTTAATGGCCACAACATTGCAGAAATTAGGCTTTGCTTCCTCTTCCTGAGGTGTGATGGATGGCCATATGTCCAGAATTAGCCTCTTCCTGAAACCTAATGAGTTAGTATCATGCTACAAGGCTAAGCTTGTGTCTTTGGTCCAATACAGATACAGTGCTCCAGATGCTTTACCTTACACATTGCCATAACCATACTAACCCCTGCCTCAGGTGCTGTGTCCATAGAAACTCTAATCCTATTTAGAGAATGAGTGCTAAGGTCTGGCGATATAGCTAGCTAGCTAGCTAGCAGTAGTGTGAAACCCTTTCCACAACATGGCCCCACCTGGGCCAATCCTCTTACGTCAGCAGCCATATTGAAAGCTCCTAAATGCCTTTAAGGGCTCAGTATGTTTCATTCATTCAGCCTGGGTGGAGGTTCATTCTCAAATTGCCGTAGACAGCTAAAGGAAGGGTTTGGGTACATAACATGATGCTGAGGCCCTTTAACTGTTGTATGTGTACAATGCATGTTACAGTGGATTGGATAGCAAGATCCTCACAATGGAATTGAGAGGGCGCTGGGTTCAGTAGTGTTAGCTCATGAATGAACTGACACTGCACTTACCTGTGTGTACTGTGCATTTTGTTGCAGAGTTCATTGTTAGTCTCAAAACATTGAGAAAACACATATATTTGTTTACCTCATTTAATACCTGTGTTGCTAGCTTTTAAACACACATTGAATGTGATGGTTCCTTTTTCTCCTCGTTGGCAGATCCTCATTGAGTTCTGTGCAGGTGGGGCCATGGATGCTATCATGCTAGGTGAGTCAGCATTTCTACTTTGCATACAATTCACAAAGTCAAAAAGGAAACTGTGCAGAAAGCAGCACTAAAAACAAACGGCAAACTGAACAAAAGGCCAACTTAAAGACACCATGAGACCTTTGTAGACCACCCACACATTGCATTCTTCATCAATAACACCAAATCTAGCTCAGCCCTTATTACCATCTATGAATAGGTTGCGTTAGTGTATAGCAGAGTCAGGAATGCTAAGCATGTGTTTGTGCGACCCCCGGGTCCCCCACAGAGCTGGAGAGAGCCCTCACAGAGCCCCAGATCAGGGTGGTGTGTAAGCAGACTCTGCAGGCCCTCCTCTATCTCCACGACAACAAGATCATCCACAGAGACCTGAAGGCCGGCAACATCCTCCTCACCCTGGACGGTGACGTCAAGCTGGGTAAGAGCCAGCGAGGCAAAGTTAGATCCAGCTGTTTACACTACCGGTTAAATATCTATGGGGAAGGGTGGCTAGGGAGACTGTCCCATTACCAAGAGGTCAGGGGGGTTGTTGTAGATTGGGTGGAGAAAGCACCCAATCTACGGGGAAGTTGAGAACTATGGTCTTTAGACTTAGAAGCATTAGAAGTACATTTTTGAATGGTGCAGTGGTGCAATGTTTTGTGACCTTTCAAGGGGAAAATCATAAATGATGTCACGGTCCAGCAATGTAGACAAGACAATGTCCCATTGGCCATAGTCTCCATGTAGTTTCCACGTGTGGTCCGTGATTTGATTCCCGACTGTGCTACAGGAATGTATTGTGATGCCATCCATTTATGCTTGTCATCCTCTATACTTTAACCCTTAGTTAAGGGAAAATTTCAGCCCGGCCACGGTAGACCTGGTAACTGCATGCACAGCAGTAATTGTTTGGTCCTGCTGGCACACAGTGTGTACACCAACACATGTCGCCAAAGCAGATGCAGTAATGTAGCTTACTCAGAGAGGGATGAGTCACTGCTGGTGGATGGAATTGGCTCAGCTTGATAATACACAACAGGCATTTTGTCTAGTGACATAACACACAGAGGTGTCTGTGGAACTGCCTGCCAGGACACTCATGAGCGATTATTCACACATGACAAAAACAAAGCATGATGTCTAGGGCTGGGTATCGGCAAGGATCTCACGATACGATTCGATATCGATACAATGGGTCACGATACGATACGATTAGATTCGATACCAATATGATTCGATACTGGTATGGGGCGATTCGATATCGATATATTGCTATATTATAAGGTGAAAATGTATACAAACAGTGTATGTAGAGGACCACAATGGAAATAAGTCATGGACTTTATTGTGTTTTATCCTCGATTGTTTTTATACATGTGTATGTTTTGTATGTACACTGTTTATTCTCAATCAAATAAAACTAAACTAAACTAAACTAAATCATCTGATATACTTTAGGGTACAAATTGAGTCAAATACAGAATGCACTTTAATATTCCAATTCCTCTTTATTAGAAATGAAATGTCAAATCTCATAACAAA
>OMLI01060618.1:2815-14259 GCA_900302605.1 Rondeletia loricata
CATGCTAGTGTCAATCAGGTGAGGAGATATAAAACATAGTTTTGGGGAAAGTTTTAGATACCAGGTTAATTCAATATCCTGAATTATTTTCAAAAGGCAAGAATAGCTCTGAATCTCAAATGAAAAACTCCCCGATCGAACAGACACATGTGCCGTTACCAGTGATGTAGTGGTACATAACAAGGTGGGTAACCCATGACCTCCAGTCGGTGATTATCCTAAGACAGCAAAATCACTAATATAAAAAAAAATGTATTCTAGAAAAAATAAAAATGTGCACTCATTTCTGCTTTTTTACCCTTAAAAGACCCAATCATGAATCCACATCAGAAAATCCACATCTAAAAAGGTGGGTAAACTCTAATCTACAAATAAAGAGGTAAGTAAACTGAGATGAGGTGGGATTACCCTCCACTAGTACAGAAGTAGTACAGAACAACTCCAATCCACACAGCACACTACTCACTGAATGACAGTAAAGACTCCAAGTTCATTGTCGTCTTGGTCCATTGCTGATGATGACAGGTTTTTAATGTTTTTCCTGCCCAGGCCTTTCAAGCCTCTTTCACTGATGCGTTCTCCCGTCCTCGCCCCTGACTCCAGAGTTTCTCCCTGCTCCACGCTTGATTTGGAGTTTCCATAGGCGACTGAGCAAGCCTGACTAAGCCATTCAGTTATGATCACATACTGTGCCCCTGTCCAAGTGAGTGGCCGGTACCCTGGGGGAGGAGACTGAGCTTGTCTCCTCTGCCTCAGTAATGAAATAACATCACATTCCGGGCCAGTGCCTCAGAAAACACGGAGGGATCAATGCTGAACAGTGGGACTCCAATGGGAGGCTGTGCTGGTTTGAGGATGCCTCAATGTGTGGAAAAAGGCACTCGTAAAAAAGCATATTCTGATAATTAAAATTTACAGTTTTCATGTTTCAACCCAATTCCATTGACCATGATAAGAGAGAGTTATTGTAGAATTTGAACAAAATCTGAACGTCTCCATCAGTAACCGAGACAAACATCAGCGTTTTATCATTATAGTATTATTCACAACAGTCCTACATGCAGCCAAAGCACAGCATCTGAACTATTAATCTGATCCCGACATTTGGAAATGGCATGTGTTTTATCATCCATGGGAGCTTAAAATTAAGCTTCAACCATAATCCAAACTCTGTCACTATCTGCCTGCCAACTGTCACCCTAAACGGAAAGCCAAACCTAAATCCTATCAATCATGGAATTAGATCTTAACCTAAATGTTATACAGTAGCACCAGATTTCATTTCATTTTCCATTTAAAATTTTCTTTTCTTTTACATGCAGCTATTGTCAAGTAATACAGCTTGTGGTACTGTATTGTTTGCCATTGGAGTTAATTTAATGAATAAGGTAAATTGTAAAATCCCATGTCCAGATTATTTGATATTTTAGGAGTTTCTCCCATAAACCCATTGCATTATGGCATCATGATATTGTTCACACTGGATTATGCCGTGTAGATTCTCTCATGCATGAGTGGCATACGCAGCCTTCCATTAGTGAGGCACGTGTGTTTGCCGCTGCAAGCAAATAGAACTGATTGCATAACGCATCCCATGCCATGTATACACAGTGGTCTACGGAAAGCAACTGGAAGTTCAGCTTCCAGTATAATGAAGACAGCTGTTGCAATCCTCCATGTAACAGAGCGTCTGATTGAACAATATGTTTTACATCACAACACATCCTGCTATGTGCAGTATGTATCCTGCTATTGGTTCAGTAATGTGTCTACTGTGCATACATCCCTGTATTGTTTCTCTCTCCACTCCTTTGTTGCATAAAGCTGTGCAGGACCAAATGGCCTAAATAGAGTGCTGAGTGAGGTTAAAACAGACAAAAGTAGATCCCTCTGTGACATAAATACTGCACATGAATCCATCCAATCATGTGGCCTAACACTCGCCCCTGGGCCACAGTGCGTCGCATCCGTGGCCTGTTTTTCCATGACACACAGGTCACACCATTTAGAGTGGGGACAGGGGATGTTCAAAGTGCAATAACCCTGTGCCGTGTATACTACTGAGAATCACCTTTAGCGTGATATGCTGCGTGTGTTTTGAGACTCAGTTGAATTAATGTGCTGTGCAGTGTGCGTGGGAGGACAGCTCATTTGTTTCCTTAGAACAATGTGAGGCTGAATGCTTCCTTGCAACATGCTGTGACAGCTGGCATGAAGGCCAGTTCCAAATTTCTGGTTAATGAATAATCTACACTTAACAGGCAAAAGAAACAAAAACAGCCCACTGCTCTAAAATAGCTGAGTTAAAAAACGAACAAACAAAAAACATGTTATTACTACTTTCCATATGCAAAAGACATGAAAATGCAGGACAAGAAGATAGTAGTTGATTTACAGTCCATTAAACTAGTTTTGTGTGTCACATATTAACAGAGGAAGTGACTTTTTCATCAGAAGATGACAGAATTTATGGAGCAGAACAAACAGTGGATGCAGTCATTTGCATAAAATGATGAGAATAGCTCCATGCAGAACAGGAAAACTCATATCAATATAATAAGAGCTGCTGGAGAGAAGCCCGGCCCCACTAAAGGTTACAAATGTATTTGTAAAACCTGTCGACTGCATTCATTCCAATAATGTGATTTATTTGGCTATGAATGTGAATCAGGATGATTATCAATTCTGCCATCACAGGAGAATGGCAAATAGGTAATTTATCATGATTGATTAAACAAGCTGAAAAACGATGAACGCAGTTGGACAAAGCCCTTGCTCTCATTAAAGTCTGAAAGGTGTTCTTGCTGTTTAAATCAAACATTAACATTTAAGTGCACTGATTAAAGAAACGTCTTTTTCAGAATCTCATTTGACATTATCATTTCTTTGGAACAACACAACTGCCAGTAAAATAGAACACTAACAACCCATCCTCTGTTATACTCATATATATATATATATATACTCATACCATAAACAGGAAGCACACAGAAGTCAATCCCAGTCAATGAGATTCCAGGATATCATATTCCTCAAATCAGATAGCAGCTCTCGTGTCAACACACTACAGAGGCTCCTCCCTGCTGCCCTGGGAGGATAGGATTCACAGCATCCAGCAATTATCTGTAATGTGGGAGAAAAATCAATGTGCCCATGGAAAGCTGCTAAGGTCACCAAGCAGACGTTGTCACTGAATCAGAAGCACTGCGTTGCTGCAGGCTGGGCTCCAAGCCTATCGCTAGTTAGCATCTATGAGAACACGCATGATTTGTGATGCCATGATGATGTTAGTTATTAGCTTTAAGATATGAAGGATAATTAGATTTTTGCATGTGATTATGGCAGAGTGGGAAATTATTATAGCTTTCAGTATCTATTGATCCTGATGAAAAGTGTCATTTTAACAGCAAATATTTGATTCACTGAACTGAGCTAAAACTCACTATCATCCAATTTATACTATTGCAGTTATGCAATATCTCCTGTAGGACATGATATGGGGGGTTGGGGGGTGGAGGACTTGTTTCAACCCGAAATAAATTGGCGGTCATAGAACATTTCTGTTGACAATCATATTGGAATTTTGCAGTAGTTAGAAATAAAAATAAATAGAAAACAGCCACAGACTCACCTCTGCTGCTCTTGGTGCCTGCCCAAACTGTCATCATCACAGATTGCATTTTCTCCTGTATTGTCAATTTCCATATCTTCTCTCCAAGGTAGGAGCTCAGTACTGGAGCTAATGGAGGGCAAGCTCAGAGTGTGCCCTCTATGCTGGTGAGAAGATCCCGGCAATACTGTAAGGGGAGGGGAGGCCTCGTTGAAACATTAGTCCGGTGTAAATTCTATCAACGGCAAGGGGATATTGAGAAGAATGAAAAATCAATACCTAGTGGCCAGTAATGTTTGAGGGATCAGACTGAGTGGAAATGTGAGATGGCATGGCCTTGCCCTGCCACAGGGACTGCTTCTGTAAGTGGTTAATCAAGTGCTTGTCTGACATCTAGATTGTATTTTGCTCTGACCATTACTCCCATTTTCCCCTTCATTATAGAGGAGATGTGCTATCAAATGTGAGGACTGGTAATCGGAGTAATCAAAGCACTCAACAATCCGCACTCTTGCACTCCACTAAAGGGGTTTAAATTGTGTTTTTTCTTAGCAGCTCAAGTTTCCAAAAGACAAATGCATTATATTTAATATCTGTGTCTCAAGTGCCTCTGCACCAGAGTGGCATACACATATAGGCCTATGTAAATCTATTATCTTGTTTGAATCTCACACATTTTTAAACAATCTTTAGAATATAAACTGTCCTTCTGTCTTCTCAGTTGCCTGGAAATGATGGGGTGCCTCTTCTGACTCACTGAGTTCAAATGCACACATTTTGCATCTTGGCTGTGATAAAGAAAACCCCTACCTCCTTATTGAGACATTTAACAACAAGTCTGGGGGCCTAGTATGACAGGCATACTGTATATTTAATGGAGATTATTTAAGGTTCATACCAGTATGATGCCATGGGCTGCCTGCACCACATCTCTGCTTAAAAGTACACCAGCACAGACAAGTGACAGAAGGGAGACACTGCATGAGGGCTAGGCTAAATTAGGCTAACAGCAAAAAAAATTCATTCATTTACATTTTTGCTGTACTCACAGCATTATATACTATAGAGCTCTTGATACAAGGACTTAGGACTTACCTATGGTATGTTGCCTAATAGTTAAACATGCGTTTTACCTCAAGAGTCTGCTGTGTATCTATAATTGTAAAAAAATAATGGTTGCTGTCTAAGTCAGACTTAAATCAAAGAAAGAAAAATCTTTGTATTGATGGATTTTCAGCATATTTCAAGTTTCATTCTGAAGTTATCTAAAAGATACAAAAGTGTGTGATTGAGTAGTCCCTGGCCTATCATAACCTGGTTCTTCACTTGATGCCTGAGAAGCGAAGTGGGTGCATTACCGCCACCTAGTGGCCAGCATGATAAGTAGATGTGGTAACGTTATGCACTAATGATGATCATTCTCACAGTGGATTCAAGTGGATTCTTTCACTCAGCTGATGCCATGCTGATTCACATAGCATTATCCACAGCCTCACAAGTATACAGTACATCAGAGGCAGCTCTTCCTATCTCAGTGTCCACCACAAATTAAATAACTCTTACTGTATGGCCTCTGATATGAATATCCAGTCCTAAAGTGAACACTCCCCATTAAACTAAAGATGTTGAACATTTACAAATAAAAAACCAGACACTTTAAAATAAGGTTTCTTGAAAAATGTTGCAATTCTTGTGACACGTGTCACTGCTGCAGACAAATATTATAACAGTGGTCATCAAATTCTCATGTCAGGTCCAAGCCTTACAAAAATAATGTCTATACATTTCTTATAGAATTATATACAGAATTTGGATGGTACAAACAGAGCCTCTTCTTCTGCTTTCATCCTGTAGCCCACTCAAAAGGGCACTAGAGAGGACCTAATAAATCACATACGTCCCCAGAAGCCTGTGAGGTTCCAGTGAGACAGCAATCTTCCAACGTCCCTGCCAACAGGCTGCTCACTGTGTTGGTCATGCTACCCTTCCAGCATGGCCCTTTACCTCTAACAAGCGCTTCAAGGCTAGGACTCTCAACGTAAGCGGTCGTCATTCAGGTTCATGAATATGAATGACATGGCCTGACAATGGATCATGTTATTCTTGTGTCAATTAGATGGAATAATATGAATAAGAGGCTGTGTCAGTGTTTCATACCACTGAGAAACCACTAGATATCCCTGTTCTACAGAAAATGTTGCTTTCCATGACTATAATCCAAATATTAGAACCCCAAACTTTAATTAACCTTTTGGATTCACCAAAATATGAGATACTCTCAAATACAGCCCACTCATTGGACCTGTGGGCCAAGCTATCCTCCTGGTGTTCTGACATGCTTCACAAGGTCAATGGATGCAAACTTCCAAGGCCGCAGTTATCCTGCCGAGAAATGACATGTTGGGGAAGTCTGATGAGAATCTGCAAGGAGTCTCAAACCTCAGCACCAAATAAGAGGATCAAACGCAAAGCGGCTCTTATCACCACTTCCCCTGTCTGTTTGGCGGACTCTGGTATCTGATGAAGCCTTATCGTGACCATACAGTGCTGGTTCACATGTCATGTTATCAGGCAGGTCCCTTCCCCAGGGCTCCCACAGGAAGAGCCTGTTCCCATGGCACTGCATGCCAAGCATCTCAAAAGCCCTACCATGAGGGAAACGTGCAGTGTGGTAAAGAAATGTCCGTGAAGTTTTGACAGCTCTGTCCCATATTTCACTTGTCACTTTGAGTGTCTCATAATACTCAAGGTCTAGCACTGCGAGATTAGTGAGAGCCAAATTACAACCTACAATTTCAATCATACTTTAAACTGTTTCGCTTGATGTATTTTGATTCTGAAGCGCTCCACTGGCAGTTTAGCTCTTGTGCATCTTTGAAAATCAACAGCTGCCATAGTTTTAGATGCAATTTCAATGTCAATTCGATCAAACACCAGTTGTTTGGCTCAGCTTACCTCACAAACTTGATAAATCGAGCCACACAGATCATATGTCCACGTTGCATATCAACAGCATATCACAAAGCTTTGTTTGTCCCACAAACAGTACAAGGTAGCCTAGCCTACTTCTTTTCTAGCAATATTTCTTCTTGGACATGATGTTTTGTGTAGGCTATTATTGAGAAGACCATGGCTTTTGTCACACAACTGTAAGTGTCACATTTGGAAGCTAGAATACCCTTGTGTTTAGACTGTTGTAAGTAAATATTAATTAACCTTTTTTTTTGAGAGAGAGCAGGAGGAGCAAAGACAAAGTAAAAGACAAAGACAACAGACATGGAAAATACATTGTATCACATGATTTCTATATATACTGTATATTTAGACTTTTCCCAACCAATACCTATACGCCAATTTATGCTTCATTATTTGTCTTGGAAACTTAAGAATATAGGCATATGTAGGCTACATTTTTCATTAACGTTATAAAAATAAAAAATAAAAACTTTTGTAAGGAGGTTTACTACTTTTTGAGTCACACACTAGGGGGTGGAGGGGGTGACTGCGCGTGGGACTCCAGCAGGACAGGCGCATGCATTACTCAGAGGGGCGAAGCATGGTGACGCGCGGGGGACCGGTTGTGAAACGGTTCCCCCTCGTTTCTGCTGATTTAAATTCGAAGAGGGATTTACTTTGGACCTCTCACACAGAGAGATATGAATCTCAGTTAGTTCTTCATTCAGCACTGGATGAACGGAAGGAGATATGTCAGCGCAAGGCTTGTTCAGTAGTGTTTTCTCATGCTCACCGAGCTCCAGGACGGTTTCCAAACGGAGACTGAGGCAGACTAGAAGCTTGGACCCAGCGCTGATGCGACATTACGGTACCGACGCGGAGGAGACATCGGATAAAGTCAGTGACCCGATGGCTCCAACGGTGGCTGTCGTGCAGGTAATTATTCTGGATTTTGTTGTTAATGATGATGATGATGATAATGATGATAATGATGATGATGATGATGATGATGGTTTGTCATAAGGGGGCTGTAAGTGGCCTTTGGTAGTGTGATCTAGGAATTTCCCTACTTAACTTAGATGTTCAGGACATTACTATTGAATGTTTTGTAGCCTTGGTCAGGTCTATTTTTTTTCTCACTTTAGAAACCCTACATGAAGTAACACTTCAAACAATGCACATCAGTTGATATCACGGGAACTGAACTTTCTTCTTCTTTCTTTTATGTATTTTTATTCATAGCTCAGTCACATGAAATACAATATATCCTATCCAAATTAAGGAAGTGGCTGGAATTCCCTCATGGGTGATGTAACATTGGGTTGCCAAATACAGAATTGTGTGTATTTTCCATTGCTTCTTTTATATTGCATGTAGAACCACAAATGAACAATGAACTTTTTGTGTGGACCTTTGATCTTAGTTCTGTTTGGGCCAGTCATCATCGGACATCGAAAGTGATTCGACACATTCCTTTGATGAAATGATGTCAATGGAGCCCTTTGCTTGTGCTAACTTGTTGATGTGTGTTGAAAGGGGTGTGACTGAAAAACCTTGTCACATCATTTGGGAATAGTTTGGTTGGACACCACTCCAAATTAAAAAAATATATAAAAAACACATTTCCTCACATCACAACACTATGTTTTAAAGGTGGAGTTCAGGAACAAGTCCCACTTGGAATTGATTGTGATGGGTCTCGATTTAATGATGATTTGTCTGAACCAGGCTTCAAACCGGATACATCCCTGGCTAATGGCAGTACTGTGAAGTCATGCTTTCAAATTTGTTATGTGGGTCTGACCTATTCTTTAAATTATGAGCACAGCATGAATTATTTTGCTGATAATTTGTACATGGCCATGTTTTCGTCTCTAAAGCAGGGTTTCTTACTTTGAGCACAGCACCTTGGCAAAATGTTGTTTCTTATAGAGATTCTACCTCAAGTCAAGCTTTTAATTGACTTGAACCTGTATTCTGTTTTTACTGTTTATTTTATTTTATTTTATTTTATTTTATTTTATTTTATTTTATTTTATTTTATTTTATTTTATTTTATTTTATTTTATTTTATTTTTGAAGTCACAGAGATGAAAGCTTCTCATAGAAGCATGACCAGACCATGTAAGGCAGCAGTAGAAGTACAGTAAATGCATAGTTACAAGCACGGGAGGACATCCAAACAAACATGCAAAATAACAATAAACTGCATACTGACATTTTTATTCTATTTTAATATTTTGCAATGTATTTAAATTACCAATGGATTTGAGTCATAGTCACATAAAGGCCTGGGCTACAGCATACTATGGCTTGAACAAAAATCAGTGCTTAGCATCCAGTGAGGTGTCAGAGTTCTTGAGGAAGGCGCCTTACGTCATATGTTGGTGCAATCTGTATTGCTGTGCTCAAGCTGGTCTTCATGGTAACTCTATTTGTTTAGTACAATGGAAATGTGTTATAGAAGTGACATTATGATAGGCCTGTAATGAATACCAGATATCTGCTCTCTCCTGCAGTCATCAACAAGAGCCCAGATCCTAGAGCCAGAGCCCTTAGAAATGTAATCACTATAAATCTGGTTGAAGCTGATTAATAGTGGAGAAAAGTGTGTGACAGAAAGGATATTTAATATGATTTATGTAATTGGGGAGAGCTTGCTTGCTGCCTATAATGTTTAGGGAATCAACTGCCTTAGCAGGATCACTACAATCTAGTTTATTGCCAAGTTTATGCATTGTAAAGTTAGAAAATGCTAAGTCCTCTGAAGATAACTTATAGGAAGATATCCATAGTCAAAATTTGTATTGCTCTTCTACATATTCTCACTAATCACTGGTGATTGTTTCGATTACACAGACCAGACCTCTTGCGGGTGTTGGTAGACAGTACAGCTGTACTATTTGTGGTGCCCAAGAATGCTTACTGAGTAATGGCCAGTTCAGTTGAGTGTGAGATCCTTCCTGAAGACTCGCATGACCGCGCTGCCGACTTACACTGGCAAAAGTGCCTTACTGTATGCACAACTCACTTCAATGCAGCAATTAAAGTCACATGTTCTGGGTGTGTAAATATCCAACCAGTGGTTTGTTCGGGGACGACTGTATCTAAGAGACCGTCGCAATAACAATGGTGAAGTCAGGTTGACATTGTTTCCCCGTTTGTGCGAAACACTGCACCTCCGCCCCCACTAAGAGCCCCAGCTCTCTCCAGCTCTCCTTTTATGAGATGAACAGTGTGTAACTCAGGCTGTCCAGGTCTCTTGTACGAACAAAAGTTACTGTATTCACCTTCTAGCGATGGTCAATGCGTACCCAGTTGGCATGCCCTCCTGTGTCAATTTACTGTGCTTAGTGAAGAGTAAATCACATAGGCAACCCTAAGTTTTGTATAAGACATACCGGGCGATGCATCCTAATTAAGGTCTGTTGTCTGTGCTACACACTGTGTTATATGTCTTCGATGTGTCTTATATGATTCAACAAATCACTTATTTTTAACATGAACCATAAAACACTTCCTTTTCCCATGCTCAAAGAAAAATGCAGACTGCAGAGTGTCAAAGTGGTATTTTCACTCATATTTTCATTCATGTCCTTCTGTTGACTATCATTGTGCTCTGTAAGGGGTCTGCTACTCACTCAGGGTCTCAGTAGTCTGAGCTGAACTGTAAAGCAAAGAGACATCTGGTTTACATGAAGTAAGCCTCAACTCCTATTTCTCACAGCAGAGCAGCATGACCTGATCCTTGGCTACATTCCCTCAGGCACATATTTCTTCCCACAGGAGACTGTCCGTTTGCATGGCACAGAACTAAACCTGCTTGCTTGCAACCGCAAAACCGTGACATTCAGTTCCCCCTGTGTCTGATAAGAGAAAAACACACGGTAGGTTAGATAGAAAAAAATAAGCCTATCATCAAATCATTCAAATCTCACTGTCATGTACCTTTGTGTGGCTGCAAAACTGATACTATCCTCAACTTAGTGTAAGTCCAGAAGTACACAAAACCTCAAAAACTGGATAACTGACACTGATAGCAGCCTCTTTGAGAGAATATGTGTCTCATATCCTATAATATTGCCTTAACATGGAGTGAAGATGAGTTTAGTCAGGTTACAAAGGTGCCAGTTAACCTGATGGAGGAAAGCTGCATGAACAATCCTGGTTTCACTTATCACGTAGGTTAAGTCTCCCTCCCAGTTCTCCTCGGTGTATTACACTCTGCAGTATACCTTACCAGTAAATCAGAGTGGTCACCACAGAAGATTGTTTGAGATGGTCTAAATGTGTACTGAGGTCGCATGGACACACTGAAATGTGGCAGAGGAGAAGGAACATTCAGCAGTCACAGATTCTGAGACTGGATCATGAGGATTTCTGTTGGTACTACTACTACTACTACTAATAATAATAATAATAATAATGTAATAACTCAGAAGGATCATGGAAAACATCATGGGCATGTGCCTTCAAATTTGGGTTTTAAGCATCAACAGCAATGACAATATGTACATTACATTTACATTTAGGCATTTACCTGATGTTCTTATCCAGAGCAACTTACAATGGACTTCATGTGTACATCTCTTGTGATATCTGTCCATCGTATTGCAGAACCCTGTGGTTCATGTATTGGCCTTCACAGTCACAAGCAAAGGCATAAGCAAAACACCCCAATAACCTTTCACTTTAATGATAGAAGCAACATTATCATTGACAATGATGGACATTGTGTTTTGTCAGTGAGTAGTACGTCATTATCATTTTTTTTTTACATTAACAGGTTTTATTACATTATCTGGCAGCTATTACATTATCGATTGCTACAAGGCTGCAATGAATCTCTAAATGTTTAAAGATGAATGAAATTCAGAAA
>OMLI01060620.1:0-10064 GCA_900302605.1 Rondeletia loricata
CCACTCACACATGCGCCAATGCAGGCGAATGACCGTACAATGGAAGTGAACGGGCAGCGAATATTCACCAATGTTAATTTCGTGCATGTGTGACCGTACCAATACACAGTACAGCTATATACTAGGTTTTCACCTAGTCTTGTTTTTGCTACGGTTTTCTCCACTTGACTGTTATTGACATGTGGTTAATGTACCCATGGTCCGAAATATGTGTTAATGATGTCATGTTGAGCTGCTAAAACACCAAACCAAATAAATTATCTGTGCAACAGTGTTACCGTATGAACACATCTGATACATTATATAAATGTATTATTCAACTATTCAATCTAGTTGGATAGAAGAAACTAGAAAAGGACGCCCTAGTGACGTCACTATGCCCTTATGACGTCACTATGCCCAAATAAGGGCGATGTGATGATGTCACGATGTGACATGCCCAAATAAGGTAATTGCATCAGTAAGTCACTAGTCAGTCATGATGTCACAATGAGATGATGTCACGATGTGATGATGTCATGAACTGACTATCCATCATGTACAGATCTCCTTCCCCTTTCTTCCTCTTCTACTCTTTTTGTACTCTAAAACCTTTTCTACGCCTCTGAGGTTTCTCCCCCTACAGCACTCTCGCCATTGCAGAGCTGGCCACTGACCTTCTGGGGTTTGAGCTGGGGTGATTTGAGTGGTGGTAAAACTGTGAAGCTATTAATGGAAAGTACTATATTAGTGGGCCTGTGGGTCTGTTTATGATGCTTAGTGGGTCTGTTCTTACACATAGGGGATTTTGAGGCCATATGGTGAGGCTGCAAGGGAGATGATGGCTGTTGAGACACTCTGAGCTTTTCTTCCTCGACTATCGTTTCTCTGAGTAAGAGTTGCGTGGCTCTCTGCATGGCAGTGAGGACTGGGCACTCTGGAGCCTCCGTCGCTGGAGCTGATGCAGCGGTGTGACTATAGGTTCTCGTCCGGAGGCTTAATGACGTGGTCTTCTTTAAGCTGCTGTCGTGGGGGTCTGCATGTGGCTCACAGCGGTACTCAGGAGAGCTGGCTGAGCTGTCTAAGTTAGGGAGCCTTAGGTCAACACACAAGAGGCAGTGGTGGTCTGGCTCCCCGTTCTTGGGTTTCCTCCCTTTCTTCTGAGGCAGAAACATACCGGCCAGTGGAGTAACTCTGCCCCAACCCCGGACCTGTCTCAAAACCAAAAATAATGTTTCTATGAAAACAACAGTTTTGATATGTTCTGAAACTGAAAACAGCTAGCCTCACGTTTATTGAATTGCTTATTTTTTCATCTGGCAACAACATAACTCAAAACTAAGCAGCAAGTCAGTTTTGAAGGCAGTGAGGCACTGATGCCAATATTGGTATTTGACATAGGGCAAATTGGGTACCAGTATCGGAGAATTTCCCTGAATTATAATGCCGATACCAAGAGCCACATATAACATGTCAGAAATCAAAGCAAAGTGACGTGCACCTATTTTGTACATAATTGGCTCTCTCTTTTGGTAAACATGGATTATATGGTTTTGCCCACTGACCCCAAACTGATTGATACTTTAGCAGGTTTAGCAGACCTACTTGGAATCAAAACATGAAATCGGCACAAACCTACTTGAAGGTAAATTAGATAAAGATAGGCTAGTCAAAAAGTTTGCAGTATGGAGATACTCAGTCACTTACAGCGTCTTCCCAACCAGAGAAGCAGTGATACTCATAGGGCTCCTGTTCTTTCAAGAAGTTCTCCTCACTGATATCTAGAAGGGCATCGACGTGGTCCCTGTCTGGTGTCATGCAAGACTGCTGCTGGTCCCATCCTGTGTCCTCCACTGCTGGACATTCCTCCTCTGATCCCTCCACAGCTGTCTGATCAAATTCTTTTGAGGTTGCCATTATGTAGACTAATGAGCAGGCCTAGTTCATGCTGAGATCTGTGAAAGGAAATCAAAAGAAATTAAATCACCAATCATATAAACTGTAAAATGTAGCTTGATTTTATGTTCAAGTTCTTTAAGATACAGACAAAATTGTGCTGAACGTTAACATTAGGCACCATGACAAACCAGCTGCCCAGTTGTTTCAAGTTGTCCAGTTCAAACTTCACCCACCAAAACGAGGCTGAATCCTAGGTGCCTTTGCATTAGTAGTTTCCAGTCAAGTAAAATCCCCTTAGCAGACAGCGACATTCAAACGGAATTGTAATCTAGGTTACTTAATATTCATCCACACATTTTTCTGGCTCGTCGACAGTTACCGAAACAAAAGTGTAGACCTACTACAGAGAGAGAGCATTCACAATGGAGCTGCAACGCCGTCGTCATGGCAACCCGTAGAGGCTACGCTGGGAAGATGTGACGTCGTGGAAAGGGGAGGGGCTAGATGCGCTACTGCTGCAGCCCAGTGTACTCCAGCTGACTCATATCTGTTATGTAAGAACATGTCTCCAATCCATGGCTCGCCGGCATGGATTGGAGACATGTTCTATAATAGAATAGAATAGAATAGAATATAATAGAATAGAGAGATCATTGACATGATCAGTAACTGTCAGTAATATCAATAGGCCTAACTGTCTTAATTGCCACATCATGAAAACTCATCAGGAAAGCCCAAAATTCAATTATTTTAGATGCTTGAAGAGGATCATCACATTTTCAGATGATACAATTCGCATTATTTGTTTTCTATACCAGGATGAGTAGAATGCAACAAGGGGGAAGTTGTGGGTTAATTGCTTCTGAAAGAGGAAACCATTTTGGTTAGTGGCCAAGTCGGAACGTTCCGTTCTGCACGTAGCCTCTCTGCCCCAGCCCAGGTTGTGGGAGGACACTGCGTTATGAACATGGAAACGGACACATGGTCGCTGCCGCCGGATAAGGATTCTAATTTTATTCTCTCAATAATTATTGTAGGCTGTTCCCTTCTCTGAATGGAATTTGAACGGTGCAGGAGAAAACTCCTACTTTAGTTGGCGCACCGGCGACAGCTTGGCTTATTGGTCCAGAGCTGCAGAGTGTCAGCCTCTGACGCAGACGCAGCACCTATCCGCGTGTGGGACACTGGCACCTGACGGCTTCATCTCCAGACTCGCAGGTCTCCTCCATCACGACCACTTCGGTTCTGCAGTGCAGGGGCTACGACGCTTTATGGAATCGGAGTCTGTGCGTCCTGTCGTGGTCATGCTGCCTCCAAAGAGTTGCCTCCCGAGAAACTACAGCTGTATAGCTGGGCTGTTCGGGAGCTTGGCAGCGGCAAACTCAAGACTTGAAGATGGGGAAGATTTTGACATGGTGAACGGTACTTGTGAGCCCATCGAGAGCCCCGTGGTGGACGAGAGACCAAGGGGCAGGGAGGTCTTCCTGAAACCTCCACAGAGTCCAAATCTGCGTCGGAGGTGCAAGTCCCTGCCGACACCCACAGAGAGAGCAAAGTTAGAGATCTCCCGCAGTCGAAGTCCCGCGAGTCAAAAAAAGGTCCGGTTCGCCGACTCCCTGGGTCTAGAGCTCACCTCAGTGAAGCACTTCGACGACACAGACATGCCGGAGGTCCCGGAGCGCATAATGGCCACATTCCCCAAAGGACCCCTCCACCTGAACCGTTTGGACACTAAATTCCCCCGGGCGCCTACTCAGTCTGTGTTCATGGAGTTGCAGTTCACAAACCCGGGCACACTACCAGGCTTTGAGCAGAAAGTGAGAGAAGTGAAAGTCATGTTGGAAACCGTTGAGGCAGACGAGTTCAGTCTCTCCGGGTTTGTGCGTGTATTGAATCTGGCATTTGAGAAAAGCGTCTCTTTGCGGTACTCCCTAAACAATTGGATAACATTTATGGACAGTTTAGCATCCTATGTTCCTAACTCAAGCGATGGTGTCACTGACAAGTTCTGTTTCAAGATCATCACGCCTACATTTCTAGACAGTGGAGGCACATTGCAGTTTGCAATTAAATACTGCGTCGGCGGGGAAGAGTACTGGGACAATAATGATGGGAAGAACTACAAAGTGAGGCGTCACAGGTTTAAGATGTCGCCACCGCGGGAGTGGGAGAACGGCTGGATTCACTTTATCTAAGCCAAGCGTGTTGCCGTCTGCAGTGTGAACTGCGTGCGTAATTTGCGCGCAATCGATTCCCGGGTACCTTAATGAAGATTATATAGCCTGTTGATGATTTTTACTGCCGTTGTCAGCTATACACTGTCATTTTGTGACACTGTCTGAAATTAATTTCCTCCCACCGATTTCAAATATTGGCTCTGCTATAGTAATCGCTGGACAGATTTGACCGGTTGAAAGACTAAGGTGCCCGGTGTGGGATGCTGTTAGATCATTTGCCTTGATGTCAGGGCTCCGTGCAGCTCGTGCCCTTTGGAGGGCACGTTCACGTTGTTATGTAATGTTGAAACACGTGCCCCGGAAAACGTGCCCGGCAATGCCGACTTTAAGCATCACTGTTCCTTTCAGAGACGCAGGGAGGGGTTTTATTTATTTATTTGGCCGGAATGGTCTTGTTGAATTCATCAGTGGTTCTCCAGCCCATGTGTTTTTCCTCCTGTGCTCTTTTTGAAGATTGACATTAAAATGGGCAGGGTTGCGCATCAGTTGGCACTCTTGGCTCACGTGGATCCCAAGTGCACCTGTCTTACGCAGTAGCATATCCCTCTCTCTAAATCTCCCGCAGGCTGGGGGGAACAAAATGACAATATCTTAGCCACAATGTCTACCTGAATTGACAGACAGAAATATGTGGCAGAGGATTTTCTTCAAAAGATGTAATGCATTGTTTCCCACTGTCATTCCGTTGAAAAATGCCTTATATAAGCCATGATGAGTTTATTTTTTTCATTAAAATTGATTAAATGCATTAGCCTATATTAGCTGCATTAGCTATATCATAAAATCATATTTGAACATACATTTTAAAATGGTGTTTCCAAACCAGTGACAGCTGCTTATTCATAAGTCCAACTTTTTTAAAATCTATATTCAGGCCCATCCAATATACCCATGGTACATATTGCTGCATTATTGTGAAAAAGATTGATGAAACATGGTGCCAAATTTAATAATAATAGCAATTATTAAACTGACATGACTTACTCTAAAAAGGCCTAGCCAATGTCAAGTCCAAAGATAAGTAATTCTCTGCAGCAAATTTTCCCATCACATAAAACGGCATCACGCATATTCCATCAAATCATGAAGGCTACATTTATAACAAATGTGTTTCAACACCACATTCTGTACTGTAAATAGTACATTTTGTTCTGAATGAACACCCTGAACATGATTGTTGTTCCCCTATGGACCTGAAATTCTGTTGCTGTTTGCAAGGGTACATTTTCCTCAGATTACCTGTGGACCTTTTCTCCTCTTCTTCAGGTTAACCGTTATGAAACAGACATTATTTTCAGAAACATTGTTTTCTACTAGATAAATCCAAATGGAAAAGTATAAATGTAGATTTTCAAAACTCAACTCTTTCATTTCAAACGTTGCTATCTGTAACTACATTTCTCATAGAGCAGTGTTGGCTATATACATAAAGTAGCTATTATACCGATGGCTGTTTAACTGGCTTCTGCTGTGAAGGGATACATGATCATATTAACCTTGGTCTCCAATGTACAAGCAAAACTGTTGTTTCAATTCTATACTGTAGGCCTAAGATTGATGTTATGCAACCAGCCTGTACTCTCCAGAAAAGGACTAATGTTACATCCGTCAGTTTTTGCGTAATTCAATGGAACATCACCATGAGCGAGATGGAGAGGTAGGATGGCAGACGTTCTGTCCATCATTTGTGATCATCTACTAGTTCTACGTGGCAAAACAGTTTGCATGTCATAGTCAAATGATTTATTCAAATGCATTTCTTCCTCATGCTTTGGACTTTGTGTTAAAGTTCAGTTGTAAATATGTGGTGTGTGTGTGTGTGGTGTACTTTTGTAGGCCTGTTCCTTCTTTTAGAAAGTTGAGAATCCAGTTCAGCTGGTAGAGCAACTGTTGATTCTAGTGCTCTGACTAATCTGAACATCATTTTGGCCTTTGTTTACACCATCATGGCCTCAGAGGGAGGCTGTCCATTTAATGAAGCCATCAGGTCTGGATGTGGATAAAGAAAGTTCCTGTAACCACTTAGTTTTTGGCGCAGTTCCACTGTGAATCCATCAGTAATGTTTATATACTGTCTCCAAAATGGTATGTGTTGGAACTGGAATGCTATCACTGATGTTGTCAGTATAGTTTTGCTGAGGCTTATTTATTTCCACTAAAAAGCTCTCTCAGAGTTGAGAGATGTCCAGCACTCAGTTGATGTTTGTTACCACCAGGTGTAGAACTGCACTTCTCTCATCTGTTTCAGAACATACACTGCTGTGGATACAAAAACGTCTGGCCCTGTCAGTGCTTACTGTATGTTATGTTGTTAAATCTGAGTATTTCTCACATTGTATGCTTTGGTCCCTGTAAACTTTGCTAAAGCATCCAGGCAGTGCAATACCAGAAATCATGAAGGTTGAGACTGCTGTAGTTGGTGCAAAGAGATGCACCAATACCACTTTTCACTGCCAACATATTAGATTGTGATTATTTAACTTTAACAATTGGCTGAGACAAGTACTAATCAGATCCATTACTTTTACTGAACAATATATATTTAGGCTATGATTATTTGACAAAAACGATTGAAATATAATGCACTTTCCATTTTCCATTACATGTGGCTCTTTGGTTTAAGATTCTTGCACTGGGGAAATTGTGTGATACCAATACCCTGTTTTAGCCTGGTACCTGCCTGATATCCAATGTAGGGCTGTTGGAACGAGTTTCGGGATTCGAATATAATTCCGAATAGGCTATTTAAAAAAAAATACTATTCGAATGCTGAAATTGCCATTCGAATGTGTATTTTTTTTATTTTTGTAGAAAAGGTTACATTTTCTGAAGAAAATGTGAGTGTGCTTGCTGTGCAACAGTCACTTTGACTTGGTGTGGTGTGTGTGTGTGTGTGTGTGTGTGTGTGTGGCGGGCAAAGTGAAACTTACGCTTGGCAGAGATCACATGATTAGGGCTTGAGTCAATATGGTCCTCATCATTCTAATATATTCGAATATTAAAGATAATAAAGCATACAAATTCGAATGGGATTATAGAGGAAGATTGACAGCCCAAATCCAATGCCACTGTTGGTATTGGTGCATCCCTAACATAAAGAAGATGAAGGGCTTCTGGTCTAATTACATGGGATTTTCACCACAATGTATACATAACATTTTGCATCTAAACTCACTGATATATAGATATCGATATGTATTTAAATGTGTTAATGTTTCATATTGAATGTCTTCCTGGTACCGTTCTATGTTGTGTCTATTTTAAAGCATTTTAGAAGCAGGATTGCAAGATGTGAATGGTTAAAGTATGAAGTTTGTTATTTGATGATCGTATGAAGTTACCCAAATATAAACCCAAATTCAGTGGATACTTAAAAAGCACACTTACCAATTGATAAAATAATAAAATATTTTTCAAGAACTTCAATAATTAAAAGATTTGGCTGATAATAGAATTGGAAATGTCATATTTTGTCTAAACATGATGTTTTATATAACTGTAAGCTATTGTGAAATATTGCCTACCTTACCAGAAATGAGATTAAGTCTTCACAAAATGTGAGCAGTGTATCTGAATGAATTGAATATATTGGAAACCCCAGGTGCACAAGTAGAAGTTTACACTGCCTTACTAAGCTATGAGTTTACTTAGAGATACTAAGAGTTTACTTAGATTTTACGTAAAGATGGAAGATAGCAAGTGTTTGTTTGTTAAGAAATAATGTGGTTGCAGATGGATTTGAGAACCGATAGAAAAGTATGTAGTTCTGGACTCGGGACTATTACAAGGGCATATTGTGGCAAAATAGGTTTATGCCTCTGAAGTCAAAATGCTCTTTGGTGTATGTTTTGGCAAGAGCGACTTATGATTGTAGCTGATATTGAGCAGTCTGAGGCAAAGTATTTTTACATAATGCACTTTGAATTAGGACAAGGAAAGGGACAGGGTTGTTATGAAAGTCACTATAGATATGATACCTTCTCCTGTGAATAGCTGCTAACCAAGATGTTTTCCATTCCTGGTCATACTTTACTGCTCTTTCCCTCTCACTGTGAAAAAGTCTAAATCACATTTGTCATATTTATAACCATTGTATGCCGTTCTAGCCAGTGAATCTTCTGTTTTTTGTAAACCTATGCAAACCTTTGTGTTATGATATCCACAGTCATCTGTCTTTGTTAATGTGTACTGTAGTCTGGCCTTTTCTTTTGCAGTCAATATTAAACAATGTTTGCATGTATAGCTGAAACACACCTATATTTTTATGTTTAGTTTGTAATGTAACCTATATTTTGTTAAAACAATGGTAATAAAGGCATTTGTGATGGAAATCAAATGCTCTGTACAGTCTATTATTTATGGTTAAATTAAACACACAATATAATCCCTAACCTTTACTGAATTTATTTTTGCTTATGAGCAATGAATAACATCAATTGCATGACAGTGCATGGTCATCATTACATTACTCAGGTCCTCTACCTGAGGTAAATTGTAATAAAGCTCCACAGTACAGTATAACATGAGAGATGTTACTGTGATATGTGTGCCTGCGGAGCTGTGCACTGAGCAGATGAGTGTGTCAAGGGCTCCTACCCTGCTGGTCTCCATTCATAAAGCAGCACACTGCAGTGGGCTGTAGCCACTGCCATTGCAGACATGACTGCAGACATGTCCTTTAATCGATTAGGGCCACAGCGCCTTTTTTATGTGCAGGAGGGGTGGGAGACTGGAGGAGGAAGAGGCATAGGGGAGCTTACTAAGGAGTATGGTGCCATATAACCAGACAACACTGCAATATCTTGATAAGATCAGCAAAGAGGAGAGTATTAAGCTGATGATAATTTTGTATGTTTGACTTTTTTGACTTTTGGTTAAACACATTTGGGAAACCTTGGTATTTCCTCAAGGCCCAAACAGCTACTATATAACATTTAACTATAGTCATGCGTTAATCCCATTGGAGAGTTTTCATGCAGCTTTTCATTTAGCTTTCCCCTCTTAGTAGAGACTTCATGTGAAGATTTAGCAAAACAACATGAACAGCTACATGAAAGCTGTACACTACATTGGCTTGGCAATTTAATAGATTTTTAAAAAATCCTCATCTCTCATTATGCGGTTTATGCATTTACATCTGTGTATGAGTATGCATGTTTTCCCACCTATGAGTGTATGTATATTTTTACATACCTAAGTGTCATAGTTTATGGTGGCATAGTTATTTTTTAGGTCAGACACTTTCTGGACATAAATATTCCAATGTATTTAGATTTGGTGTATTTTATAGCTTTTCTTACATGAGAGGACTTTATACTTTGTGGCCTTACCTCAGACGTTTGTTTACTGTGAAATGGTTTCTAAAATTATCATACTATATTGTATTTTGGATGACAATTGCCTGGTCTCACCCGACCCCTTTCCTCTAACATCCACACCAGCTTTCCCCCTAAATTACATCAGAGCCTATTGGTAAATGTTATATAAGACATAATAAGTCATATTGGCATGCAGTTAATTAAAGCAGAGGTCTTTAGACTGGTCAACAAAGCCTCCAACTCTTTCATTAAAAGAATCAAATGGCCGATAATGGCTGTTCAATATAATAAATCCTTGATTAATGGAAAGAAAAGTCTGACACTTGGGTTTTTTTATTTGGAAGGCCAATAGAATAGACAGTCAGGTGCATGTTGGGTGGGTGGGGTGTGGGGGGCTGGTGTGAGCTAGCTGAGGCTGCGGTGTTTGACCTGTGTTGGCTCCGTCAGAGGAACGTGAGTTGAACTGTGCTTACTTATCGTTGTGCTGAAGGGATCCTGATAGTCAATAGCTGCCCTGCAAGCCAGCTAAATGCATTCGCCAATCATTCAATGTGAATGCACATGCCAGATTGGCCACTCAGTAAGAACCTATCTTATGATGCCAATTATATTCTATGATTAAAGCTTCTCA
>OMLI01060621.1:0-11000 GCA_900302605.1 Rondeletia loricata
GCAGGCTCGGGAACGTGCATAACGTCACATCCGGTAGATTTGCCGCGAAATGTCGGCCCGCCACCTCCACAGTCCTGCTCATACAGAGACTGAACGGCTGAACAGAGAGAGACAAGGCTGGTGTCATTAGTTCTCATTACTTACGGAGAATTCACTCATTGGCAATAAAAAACGCAAAATGAATGTTAATTTCGGCCGAAAACTTACATATAGGGCCTTTAAAGGTGCTATGTTTAGCATGAAAAAAAAATCGATATATCATTGTCAATTAATTGTGATACCTTGGTATACTTACCATAAACAATTTAGACAGTGGTTGAGACGATTGGTAGCCTCTAGCTCACACCAGTGGTATTGTTAGTGCTAATGGTTCTCAAAATTAAGACCTAATTTCCCATAAACCCTGTTACTTCCTGTAGCAAAGAGGATGTTGCCAGTATGAGAAACTGAACGCTTCAGCTCTGTTTGCACGGGAATAAGAGTGGCCCTCTTCCTGTTTGTGCTGTAATGCAATCTCTCTTTGTGCCATAAAGCAACACAGCAGATATCCAGAGAAATCTGACCTGGTGGCACACAATGTAAAATGCAGTGTAGTGGCAGGTAGATGCTGTCAATCTTCTCAGCTTCTCATTTGTTTATGTTAATTACACTAATGTCTCAAAATTAATGTGGTAATTTATTGATGTTAAAATGCTACATGTAGCACCTTTAAGAATGCACCAATACCATTACTAGTATGAAAATGAATTGTGTCTCTTTCATTTTTGTCACATTACCTCAAAGCAATGGCCTAAGACTATATTGTGCAGAACTAATGGATCAGGACAGATCAGATTTGTACTTGGACAAAGGCCAATCAGTCCCAGAAAAGTTGTTGTTGGGTTTTCTTTGAGATGTCTTGCTTAATTGTATGTCAATCTCCTTCATGAATGTGAAGTTAAATGTTCTTGTCACTATAACCTTATTTTGTCTGTGTGGTTGAAATAGTCATAAGGCTACATTTACCTTGCCAAAGATATAATGAAGTAAGCATACATTTTCTAACATTTTGCATAACCTTGTCACGAAGCAGTAACAGGAGCACTCAGTTGAAGCATAGCAGTGTTATCTGTGTTCCAAGATTAAATTGTTTTTCTTCTCTGCCTGTTGCTTAGGTGGGGGCAGGAACGCTATCACACCTCGCTACCTGCGTCACTTCAACATGATTACCATTAATGATTTTGATGACAAGACCATGTACACAATCTTCTCCAGGATCATGGACTGGCATCTCACCATACGGTAACCACATAATATAACATATGCAGTTTGGTGGGTGCCTTTATCCAAAGTGCCATACAGTGAGTGTATGCATTTTTAGGATGTAGGAAATAAACCCCTAGTCCTGGCAGTGTTTGTGCCATGGGTAGCTAGAGTTAATTACAGGGGAGAGAGGTGCTGCTGGGGGTTTTTAAGCTACGTCTTTCAATTTTATGCCATTTGTTTCTCTTTTTTGTTGTTACCAATAATTTTTTGGTACGCTCTACACATATAATGCATTTATTTTTGTATAAAGAGCCACTGCACACAAACATATGTCATGTTACAGTAACAAACATCATGTCATTACAACCATCATAAATTATACATTGTTATCAAACAGAAAGTTGTGTTATAACAAAGGAAATATCAAATGAAAGGATGTTTGCACAGCGGTTTTCATTGACCATAAGTAGTTAGTTTGGGGTTTTTTTGTTAGCTTTTTTTCAAGGTTTAGGATTTTAATGGGTGCCTAGCTGGCACTATAGTGAGACAATTAGCACCATAGTGATAATGCAAATGAGCATGCTATTGTCAAGGAACATTAGGTGCCAACATGTTATCTAAAGCCACCCATGAGGCCTTCTCCTACCGGGCTCTCTTAATAACAATGAGGCACTGTGCCAGTTTTATGATAGTCTCTGCCCACCCTGCGTAAGCTAATGCCAACCTGTAACGGCTTAGACTACTATCTTGCCTATTCAGTTTTGGAGTGGGTTATGCAATCCATTATTAGAAATTAATAAGGAGAATGTGACAGTGATTATTGACATGTGTTTTGAATTGTCAGGACAGGTTTAAGGTTTATAAAAAATTATAATGTGAGCTCTTCATCTGGCAGAATTTTGGTTTTGAAAGGTATTGACATGCTAAATATTATGCTCATCATAAATGTTATATTCTTGACAGTGTTGTGTACTTTGCCATAGGAACATGCATACATGAAGACACTCAGAGACTCTCTATTGCTGCTCAAAAGAGACAAAAACAATATAGTAATGCACAGACAAAACAATTTTGAAAAACGTTTTAACCAATAACTAGGTGTATTGTACATTTTCAAATTGTACATTTCATTATTAAATCAGTCAAACAATCAATCCTTTCTTCTTCAGGTTTTCTTTCCCCAAGCCATTTGCAACCCTGATCTCTCAGATCATCAATGGTACTATGTCGGTGTACCAAGAGGCCACCAAGAACCTGCTGCCAACCCCCACAAAGTCCCACTACCTCTTCAATCTGCGAGACTTCTCCCGTGTCATCCAAGGCATCTGCCTGTCACGGCCAGAGACTGCCGATGAGCCGTCTGTCATCAAACGGCTCTGGGTACACGAGGTAACGTTTTACGTCAAGATACAAAGTATTGATCAGTTGAACATGTGAATCTCCAAACATGAAAATTTAATATGTTAGCTAGCTGTCAGCATCAACATAGTTATAGTTAAGACTAAAACTAGACAGGGGAAAACATTTTGGTAAACTGAAATTTAAGTGAAAGGGAAGTGCATTAAAGAACAGAAACTCAAATACAACTGAAATCTCTGATAAAAGTAATGAAGACTTGTTTTTTGTTTGTCTTTGAAATACAACGGAAATACAATACAAATTAAAAAAATGGAAATACAATGGCCCCAGTCTAGCTAGCAAACTGGTGTCCTGACAAACAGCTTTCCACTACTCTCTTTCTCTCTTGCCCTCTTTCTCTCTCACTCACTCTCTCTTTGTCTTGTTGATCCTCAGGTCCTGAGGGTATACTATGACCGCCTGGTCCACGACTCAGACCGGGCCTGGCTGGTGAGCCATTTGCAGGTGGTGTCCCAGAGTCACATGAAAGAAGACTTCCATCAGCTCTTCCAGCATCTGGACCAGGACCAGGATGGAAAGGTCACTGAGGACGACCTGCGCAGCCTCATGTTCTGTGACTTCCACGACCCTAAGGGCCAGGACCGCAACTACCGTGAGGTGCACAACTTGGAACAGCTCGGACAGGTGGTGGATTCACACTTGGAGGAGTTCAACAACGTCAGCAAAGCGCCCATGAACCTGGTGCTGTTCCGCTTCGCCATCGAGCACGTCTGCCGCATTTCCCGCATCCTCAAGCAGCCGCGGGGCCACGCCCTCCTAGTGGGGGTGGGCGGGAGTGGCCGACAGTCCCTCACTCGGTTGGCTGCCCACATGGCAGAGGCAGAGCTTTTCCAGGTGGAGATCTCCAAGAGCTACGGGATCACCGAGTGGCATGACGACCTGAAGCTGATCATGAAGAAGTCCACGCAGGGTGACACACAAGGCGTCTTTCTCTTCACCGACACACAGATCAAGATGGAGTCCTTCCTAGAGGACATCAGCAACCTGCTCAACACTGGCGAGGTAAGAGGGAGGGGTTGCAGAGAAAAGCCTGATGGATGGAAAGATATATGTATAAAAGGATAGACAGATCGATGGATGAATGACCATTCTCTCATCTTTTGGGGAAAAAATAAAACTAGGTGTTTCTGGTTTACGTTATTTGTTTGTTTCCAGGTGCCTAATCTGTTTGCAGTTGATGAGAAGGTGGAGATCTGTGAGCGAATGCGCATATTGGACCGGCAGCGGGAGCGCGACAAGCAGACAGACGGCAGCCCCTTGGCCCTCTTCAACATGTTCCTTGAACGCTGCCGCACCCAGCTGCACATAGTGCTGGCCATGAGCCCCATTGGAGACACATTTAGGAGCCGCTTGAGACGTTTCCCTGCCCTCATTAACTGCTGCACCATCGATTGGTTCCAGGTGTGTGTGTTTGTGTGCAAGTATTCTGGAATGCCTTTAGTCACACATAAGGCTTCTTCTAGTGGTGCATGACCAGGCAGATATACAGTGCATCTCATGGCTCTTGGACTGAGGTTTTTCTATCATAGTTCCACAGTGGTTGCACATGCTAATTGTAAGGCAATAATATTTGTCCATTTGAAAGTGTTTCAGTGGGGTCTTTTGTTCGACTCTTATCCTAATTTACGATGATCCCAGCTATAGCCCGAATTCTTCCTTGGGTTCCGTTGGGTAATTACTGGTGGCATTCCAAGTAAACTATAGCATACACTGTATGTGTGGCAGCACGGTGGCAGTACAGCATGTTTCTTCCCCTGTCAGAGCTGGCCTGAGGACGCCCTGCATGCAGTGGCCTTTCGCTTCCTGGAGGACATTGAGATGACAGACGAGTCCCGTGAGGGCTGCATCAGCATGTGCAAGAGCTTCCACACCTCAACTATCCAGCTGTCATTACGCTTCTTGGATGAGCTGCAGCGCCACAACTATGTCACCCCCACCTCCTACCTGGAACTCATTTCCACCTTCAAGGCCCTGCTGAACAAAAAGAGAGCGTAAGATCAAGATTTAAGATACATACACACATAGCCCCAACACATAGGCCTGTATGTATTCTTTCTGAGGAGTCAGAGTGCAGGGTCAGCTGCACTGCTGTGCTGCAAGAATAGTTTTGGGTTCATTGCTTTTCTCAAGAACACTTCAGCAGTATTGTTCGGCAGAGCAGATGTAATACCACCTAAACTCCACAGTCTGCATGCATATGTGTGCATCCTGATATATCTGTTTGTCTGAGAGGGATTTGCAAAAAGACAAATTCCAATTTCCTAGTGTAATCTCTCCCAGACCTCTCCTCTCTCTCTCCCCCGTTTTCCCAGTGAGGTGATGAAGATGAAGAGTCGATACGAGGTGGGCCTGGAGAAACTGGAGTCAGCTGCATCCCAGGTGGCCACTATGCAAGTGGAGCTGGAGGCCCTACAGCCACAGCTGCTCGTGGCCAGCAAAGAGGTGGACGAGATGATGGTAGTGATCGAGCACGAGTCTGTGGAGGTGGCTGAGGTGGAGAAGGTGGTGAAGGTGGACGAGGCCATGGCCAATGAGGTGGCCATGGCTGCAAAGGCCATCAAGGACGAGTGTGATGCTGACCTGGCCATAGCCATACCCATCCTGGAGTCAGCCCTGGCCGCATTGGATACGCTCACCAATCAGGTACAGAGAGCAAAACATGACACCCCTCATGACAACTGTCTTGAAGGCCAGGTGCACAGGAATAGAATCTAAACTGTATATTTAACCTCACACTGAAAGATGTTTCTGCTTTACACAGCTCCTGTGGGATTAGTTAGCACAAGGTTTGTGATGAATGATGATGAATGACTAGTGACTGATAAGGAATCTAACAATGTTCCACAGTCTTCTATTTCCTAAATGTTCCTCTGTCCTCTGAGTTTCATTCACTCGCGGTTCAAATGATGTCTTCATTTTGTGTTTTCTTGTGGTTTCATATTACCTTACTTTTGAGGCTTAATCCTACCACAGCGTCCATTTGTGCGCATGTTTCCTTTTGACAAAAATACACACAAAATTGCAGTTATTCAGTGATTCATGACAGAATTTTATGTCGTCATGGTGTGTGTGTGTCTGTCTGTCTGTCTCTCTGTCTCTCTGTTTGTCTGTGTGCAGACACATTTTAACTAAAAACAATACATGATAGAAACTTCATATATACACTGTAGGTCCCCCCTATAGAGTAGATGATCTGATCACATTTTGGAGCACCTTGCTGCATAAAATTGCACATTAATGAGGAAAAACAGATTTTCTTGAAACTACTATATCTCGTTAAACCCATGTGGTATATTGGAGTAGTATATTGCCATAAAACATTTGCTAATTAATGCATGAATTATCTTCATTACTAATCTCATTAGCATAACTGGTTATGTTTAATATGTATAATTTTATGTAATACATTTTTATTTTATTTTATTTAATGTATCACATATCGTTTTCTAAGTGTAAGGCTATTAAAATCCATGTAACCCCCACTGTATAATGTCAAAAATTAATCTGTCATCAATCTAAAAACGAGGCTGTTTTTCTTGATTCCTTAAAAGCTAACATTTTGAAGATATAAGGCTTTGATCTGACAGCAGCATGATAAATATATTAAACCCTCCCCCTGTTACCCACAGGACATCACGATGGTCAAGTCCATGAAAAGCCCGCCCATGGCTGTCAAGCTGGTGATGGAGGCAATCTGCATTCTCAAAGGCATCAAGCCCGACCGCGTACCTGACCCTTCGGGCTCCGGTAAGAAGGTGGAGGACTACTGGGGCCCGGCGAAGAAGCTCTTGGGAGACATGAGGTTCCTCCAGAGCCTCCATGATTACGACAAGGACAACATCTCACCCAACTTCATTTCCATCATCCGCAACAAGTACATCACCAACCCAGACTTTGTACCAGAGAAGATTCGAACCGCGTCCACTGCTGCTGAAGGCCTGTGTAAATGGGTTTGTGCCATGGAATCCTATGACAAGTAAGTTCTGTTCTTCTGATTCAGAGGTCTCAGTTATGGAAACTGATGCATGTTCAAAACGTTTTGGAATACTTTTTTTCACCCTCTAACTGATTAACGTCAAGCTTTGTTGTTGGTAACCTTTGAAGGAATAATAATCACTTTTCAGTGTCCCATGCACATAATTCCCAAGTGATTGATGTAACAAGCTAAATCAAGATGTGGGACATTTAAATCAACTACAATGCAACAACAAAACAAAACGTCATAATATAACAAATACAGGGGATCGAAATTACACTATAAATCATAGAAAAGTCATAGAGAAGTTATGGAATGTGATTAGCAAAAATACACTGGCGATAAAAAATACTATGACCAACTTAATGTAATAGACTGACCAAATGAATCCAAATGAAAGCTGGTTTCGGTTATTTCCACTTCACTCATAATGGATACTGTTGATGCAGATGAAAGAGGTAATATTTTGTACACTTAAGTAGTATCTAGGTGAAATACGTTCTGGGGCGTATTCTCTGCCATATATTTTGACAGTGTTGTCTCATCATTACCGCAGTCTTCATCTCACATGTGGTCCAGGCATACCTGCTGATCCAAAAACTGAATGAAATACTCCATGTGTCCTTCAGAGTGGCCAAGGTGGTGGCTCCTAAGAAGAAGAAGCTGGCTGAGGCTGAGGGGGAACTGGAGGTGGCCACGGAGAGCCTACAGAAAAAGCAGGCTGCCCTCAAAGAGGTCCAGGATAAACTGGCAGACCTTCTGGAGACCTTGGATGCTAACAAAACCAAGAAGGCCGACCTGGAGAGTCAGGTGTGTGTGTGTGTGTGTGCGTGTGCATGTGCGCGTGGTAGATAGTGCTGAATATTGTAACATTCCTTATTGGCCATCATCTAGTTTTTAATGACGGTCTGTTAGTACAATACTCCAACTGTATGAAATATTACATATTATATAAAATACTTTTCCCATGAAATAGACCGTCCAGGAGAATCTATGTGATAGCACGATTGCTTGTTGAATTAAATCCACTTCATTCATGAAAAGGAGATGAAGAGCAGTTGTTCAAAAAGGGATTGTAACTCAATGTTAGGAAAGTCTTCTTAATATTGTGTACATATATATTGTGTACAATATTGTATACTATTGAATCAAAATAACTTTTATGCCAACAATTGTTTTTCATAAGAGAGGTATAGATATTACTTTTCAGATGATGGACATCTTGCTATGTAACGAAACACTTCACTTTGGATTATTTAGGATCGCTTTACCAGATTTTACCATGCCACAACATGGGCATGAGAGAGAAAGGGATTAAAGCCCATATGTCCCTTTGTTATTGAGGGGTAACAGAAGAGGGTACTTAAAAACGAATGTATTGAAAGTCATGCTTTTGACACAATCATCTTCTTGCTTTTAATCTTTATTATTTTGCATAGATTCTTCCTCCTGTTCCTCCCCAGGAAATGTCTCAAACGTCCCTTTTTCTGAATTTCACATGCACTGGATCTTTAAAAAATTACCCAACTTGATCCACTAGTAAGTGTGCAAACAGTACAAAACATTGCAGGGATTTTTTTATCGTTTTCAACCCAAGGAAACTGTTACTTCAACAACAAAGACGGTCTTTTTCTTCTCGTTTCATAATTCAAAGTGCCTGCCACAATATATGCGTCGGATCATTGACTAACTCTGAGGTGGCATCCAATATGATTCGTTACAAAAGGTATAACAGAGAGGAGAGTGGGCCAGTGGCATAGCAGAGAGCCAAAGATAATAGGCTTATCAACCAGTGGGGCCACTGCCTGACCAATCAGCTAGCACAAGTCAGTGTCTACTGGCCCAAGCCATTGACCCCTTTTTTAGGTACCCTTGCTCATCAGCAGTATTTGGCACTATCAGAACCAGGCATCATACCAGCAACCCTTCAATAACTAGACAGCCTCCTTAACCAACCTGCCACTGTAGCACCATCTTGATCTCTTGATAGTGTCCTTTCATTGGTGCCCTGAACAAAAGGTAACAATGTAGCTATGCTTAGTGAACTATTAAAGGAAAAAAATAAATTCTCAAACCAACTTGTTTTGGCTAACATGGTCGTCGTTATGTTCCTTAATGCTGAGAGAACACCAGGTTGCAACAGATTTTTGCTTCCCTCTTCCGATGGTGCCTTCCAGGTGGATCTGTGCAGCAAGAAGCTGGAGCGAGCTGAGCAGCTAATTGGAGGCCTGGGCGGAGAGAAGACACGCTGGAGCGAGATGGCCCTCAACCTCGGAGAGCTCTACAACAACCTGATTGGGGACATCCTCATCTCAGCAAGCATAGTGGCTTACCTGGGGGCCTTCACCTCCAGCTACAGACAGGTATGCTGAGGGGCATAGAGAGTACACACTCAGAGGTGGATAGAAACTATAAGTATGTTTACTCAAGCACTGCACCTACACAGATTTTTGAGGTACTAGTGCTTGATTTGAGTATTAACTTTAGAGACTCTGGAATTTTAATCATGCATTTAAAAAGATAAATCCAGTATATTTATTATTCACACTTGTAGTTTATAATTTCTTTAAAGAAAATATCCTCTCATATCCAGTATATCGTATGATTAGAATTTTTTTATGCTGGGCTTTCACTTTACTAGAGTACTATCCTTGTAGGGTATTTCTACTTTTGTGCACATTGAAAGCCTTTGTGTATATAGTTATAAGTACAGTTATGAGTACTTTAAGGCAGGTCAGACACCGTAGAAGGGCATACTGTACCATAGCAATATATTTAATCTCTGTGAGTGATGAAATAAGGCTGTTTGTTTGTGCAGGGCTGTCAAAGTCACTAGGCCTCAGTCATCTTCTCTGAGCTATATCTTTGATGTGACAAAGATTAGGGGATGCCAGACATTGTAAATATTTAACTTGTGTGCTTCTCTGTCATGCTCAAAGGGATCCAGATTAAAGAGTGTTCCTCTGAAGACCTTATTGCTGCACGCAGATCCCTGGGTTCTCCAGAGTATTTTTAAACAACAAGGGACACTCATGAAAAATATATGCCACACTTATCAAAATGCAGATACATTTGTGGGGATAATTATGTTTCCCACACTTCTCTGCTTGAAAACATGTCACATTTCAGGAGAAACAATGCAACTATAAAAAGCACGATCAGACTTCCTACTTGTGTTTGGGCAATTTGGTAAACATTGCACGCTTTTGAACAAGGTGTCTCCTCAACATGTCTTCCTGCACGGCTGTTACATTTGGAGTTAACATTTTGATAAATTGTGAAGCTAATAATAACAAATGTACATTTACTTGTTTTCCAAACTAATAAAAAGCCTGAATGCTTGAGAGCACTTTGCTGGAAAGTAAACACTACTACAGGCTAGTGTTTAACAAGCGCGAATCCGCAATAGCTGCGACCGCACACGCGCATGCGTCCACGCGTGCATGCATCCACACACACACGCCACGGCCATCACCGCGCCCCCTCTTGGTCAATCGGCCTGAAAACTGTGGCCGCTACGGGGTGGGACACTTTTGTGGACAGACGGACCGACAGACAGAGCTATAGAGCTGCGGTCGCAGCTAATAAAGAGGAGCTTTTATACCCTGTCACTGGGAGGGCCACTGTGACACTGGAGAACAGAAAGGGGGAGAGGAGAGGCAGATTAGTTATTTTTCTGTGTGTGTGTGTGTGTGTGTGCTCCTCTCCAGTGTCAGACAGAGGAGTGGATGGAGCTTTGTAAGAGCAGAGAGATCCCCTGCTCCCCCAACATGTCTCTGATGAACTCTCTTGGTGAGCCGGTAAAGATCCGTACATGGACCATCGCTGGCCTGCCTTCAGACAGCTTCTCCATAGACAACGGTATCATCATCTCGTAAGTAAAGACATAAACTTTACATTGACATGACATTCTCCCCTTGAGGAAAAGGTGTCATCATTTCATCAGTGTTGAATGTACCAACTTTACATTGATTTACATTTCCAATGCCAGATCAGCAGGTCGGTGCTGAGGTAACAGCCTAGGAAGTCTTGGGCAGGGCCTTCTCTATTTCATCATTTAGTTCACAGGCTGGATCCAACTTTTGTCTTTCTTCTGGCCAATATCATTTTTTTCTTACCAGCCAAAAAGGATTTTTGAATAGATCAGACCTTTCTGAACTCTGGCTGCTTGCCTGCCCAAAGTGGCATGTAGAATAGAGAAGTGATGTCAAACAGCAAACTTTGTGTGTGCACATTATGTGATTTCGGGGCGGCTGTAGTTCAGTAGGTAGAGCAGTCGGCCAATGATCGAAGGATTGGCGGTTCGATTCCCGCTCCTGCTGAGTTTACATGCTGATGTGTCCTTGGGCAAGACACTTAA
>OMLI01060625.1:0-12285 GCA_900302605.1 Rondeletia loricata
CTATTCTATTCTTTGTAGTTACAGCCACGTTATGTACAACAATATGAATGACTTTGTATGCAGATGTGCAAGTGTGTAGGTTTGTGTGTGCTTATGCATGCATGTGTGTGTGTGTGTGTGTGTGTGTGTGTGTGTGTGTTGTGACAGCTGACAATGCAGAACTAGAAATACACTCTTGGACCCTAACTCTAACCCTAACAATCATCACTACCCCCCTTCCCACCCAACCATTCCTCTAATCCTCCCTACAGCCCAAGCCCCGACCCTCATACTCGGAAACACACATACACACACACACACACACACACACACACGCTCACAGGCCAAGTGCCAGCAAACCCCAAACAAGTAGTATTCATGTGGATCTGATTAGTTGTCATCGCTTTGTCTCAGGCAGCACACAGATGGATTCTGGATCTCCGCTCTCCCTAACAGTCCTCTTGATGTTTATTATGATATCTACCACAGGTAGGAACGCTATCTTCTCCATCCACTGCTGTGTTTGGGAGGAATGTTACAGTATCTTGATATTTAGGGGATTGTCATGGTGTGGCGTGAGAGTATGAATTTGACGTGGCTCACCAAACCAGCATGTTCAGTAATTAGCATTATTTGGCAGGGTTTTAAAACAGAGTTGCCTAATCAGACTTCATGTGCTGTGCTGTGCTGTGCCGTAGGTGTGAGATGTGTTGAACGATGAGTTTTACAATCCCTTGTTAATCTTGTATATCTACCAGACCAATCGTAATACCACATGCCTATCCCGGTCTCATATTCTGTCTACCTGAGCTGAGCTGGTCCATCAAGCCACGCGTTTGCGGTAATGTCCAGTAAAGGTCTTAAAATGACTGTAATACCAGTCACCAGCCAAATGCTGGAAAATTTAGTTTGTGGCTGGTACGTTTGCCAAGTGTACAGGCCACTCAATTAGTCTATTCTTTTGCCTTGCACTTCAACAGTTGTTAATATTTTATTCTTGCTCCACCAAAAGGAAAATATGTATATAAGATAATAAGAATATGTCTTCTCTATTTATGTCCTGATTTGTAAATATACCAACAGGGTTTCTATTGGAAATGGAACTGGGATTATAATTTAAATGTGTTTGAGGTATATTTGAGGGACTATTTAAGGTATACTTGATTTGTTCCCTTCGCCATCAGCCACATCAGTCCTTTTTGTCTTTCATATGTCTTCCTCTGCCCTGTATTGTTTGTCTGCAGCATCAGCAGTCAACCTTGAAGGGGACCTTTTCAAGGATCTAATGAAGGGGTACAACAAGAACATTCGGCCCATGGAGAGGAGTGGTGACATCACTCAGGTCACCATTAAGATGACCCTCACCAACCTCATCTCCCTGGTGAGTGAAGTTGGGTGTCTGTCTTTCGGGTGTTTTTGGGTGGTGCCAGCGGGTTGGCCTGTGAGAGAAGGAAACATAATAGATACACATCTGTCCTCAGAGTGAAAAGGAGGAGGCCTTGACGACCAGCGTCTGGATAGAAATGGTAACCCAGCACTCAGTGTATGCTCGATCTACTGCCTTGGCCCCAAGGTTTTCTCACTTGCATTTTGTTTTTGGCTGCTTTGCAATGTCGGTGATAGATGATTTTAAACCCATATACTGCAGCATTTATTGTAAGTCACTCTGGATAAAAGCATCTGCTAAATGCCTAAAATGCCAATGTAATGACAATGCATGCACTGAAGCAGAAATGGTCAAAACTGATATGCCACAGCACAGTATATTAGCAAGACAAACCCAGAGTATTTCTGTATGTAGAAATGGTGTGACCACAGGCTCAGATGGGACCAACCCCCCAGGTCCGCTCTGTATGGGAACATCACCTCCGAGCTACGCATCCCCTCCAAGAGCATCTGGCTGCCTGACGTCATACTGGAGAACAAGTGAGTGTATCATCCTTCACTAAGTTGTTTTTGTCTGTCTTTGAGCAAGCCACTTAGCTGCACTAGGCAACTTGGCACATTGGTGTCCCCAAATGGCAGCAAGGGGTGAAGAGGTTGAAATCAGGTGACAAGACGTCACACTGATGCTTACCAACCCAGCCAGTCCGTACCAAAGGGACAAGAGAGACAAAAAAAATCTAACGCTGGTGAGTCCAGCTTTCTCTGGACAGAGCGCTCGCTCGCTGCTGTTGAGGAGACAGTTTATTTTATTTCACACTTACGTTTTGATTTGTCACTTCCTGTGGGCGGAGAAGTGTACATACTTTCATTTGGGCAAATAGGGCGAAGCTGGAGTCTTAATTAAGGGTGGGGCGATGCTCTTCTCTTGTGCTTACTTTTACTTACTTTGTGATTTAGGCTGGTAAGATGAGCGTATTCTTGAAAAATCGTACCTAGTGCAGCTTTAACTTTGACACCAGTTACTTCCTGCCTTCTATGTGTTGTATGTATACATATGCACAGTGTGGAAACAATGTTGTTATTTTTTTAACATGGGCCAACACATTTCTGTTCTGTCCTGTGTGCAGCATGGATGGACAATTTGAGGTGGCGCTTTACTGCAACGCATTGGTGTCTCCTAACGGCTGTGTGTACTGGCTGCCTCCTGCCATCTACCGCAGTGCCTGCGCCATCACTGTCAACTACTTCCCCTTTGACTGGCAGAACTGCACCATGGTATTCCGGTGGGTAGAGACAAGAATAATGACACTTTGATATGACTTGGCAAAGGTCAGTAAACACTTTTCTTCAAACAAGATCAAATTTACTGCCAAGATTAAAATCATCAGTTACAATTACATGGAAACCCAAAGGTGTTGAAAGGAGAATGGGCAGTCTATTCATCTTCTTATGTTTTTATTATTACTGTTTTTTATTGAGACAGTAGGAAAGTAGAGGAAGAGACAGAGTAGGGAGTAGAAACAGGAGAGAAAGCTGAAGTTCGCCTATCAATATCGCTCAAATATAAAGGATTCGGCCTTTCGGGCTGTAAGTGACCTACTATTCTTTAAAAAAGTGCCATAATTTATTTACCATTTGTTGAGTAGGTGTAAATTTTTGTTTTTCTAAATTGTGGCTATCTCATTTTGTGAAAAACCCATTAGTATTTAAATGTATTCCATGGTCTTTCTACTCTCTCCCGTCCAGTCGAGCCAGGGACAATACTCCCAGCACACATGCAATAGTCCCTTTTCACCACGCTGTCTTGTAAAAGGTAATGGACGGTTGTGTTTGTCTTGGTGACAGACCGTATTTTGTGGATAAGATAGCTGTCTTCTCCCTGTGTACAGCTCCGAGACTTATAGTGCCAATGAGATTGAACTGCTTCTCAAAGAGGAGAAAAACCAGACGTTGGAGTGGGTGGATATTGACCCGGAGGCTTTCACAGGTGGGGTTAGGCTTTCTACGTTTTCAAAAGTGTGTGGTAGCTCCACTTATCTATTTACAATTACTGGTAAAAGCATCCTTTTTTACTCAGTAATTACCAGTCGTTCTAATATTAAAACTGGTTATTACATCTATTTTACTTGGATATTAAGTACTTATTTCCAGTCATTACTGCTTAATTAATGGCCTGTAATTTAAAGGGTTAAAAAAAAGCAGCGACGTTTTTACACGATGAAAACAATAATAAAGACTTTGACGGCGGTGTTGTCAGAGAATGGAGAGTGGGTCATCAGACACAGGCCAGCGAAGAAGCTGATCAACCATCAGTACACTACAGACGAGCTGGAGCACCAGGAGGTGGTCTTCTTCCTCATCATCGAGAGAAAGCCCCTCTTCTACATCATCAACATCATCGCTCCCTGTGTGCTCTTCTCCTCCCTTTGCCTGCTTGTCTACTTCCTACCTGCCAAAGGTGACTGTCTTTCTCCTCTCTGTGTCTCTCCATAAACCTATAGAGACTTTCATCAGCTGTTTCACTCATGGATATACAGTTTCATGAAGACGAAAGCTCACATCCCCGGCTGAATTTTGTGCGTGTGTGTTTTTTTGTGTGTGTGTGTGTGGTTCGGGCTTGGCAGCTGGTGGTCAGAAGTGCACAATGTCCGTTGCCACTCTCTTGGGCCAGACTGTGTTCCTCTTCCTTATCGCTAAGAAGGTTCCTGAGACATCGAGGGCAGTGCCTCTTATTGGAAAGTAAGACCATGTGCATCACTCTACGATTTCACCTTAGTGTTCAAAGTCTCAGTAATATTTAACGTATGTAATGAACGTCCGATGGGTCTCCGTTACAAGGATAGATGTGATTTCTAATCTAACCCAGCGCATTATGGTTTTCCTTGTCTGCAGGTATCTGATGTTCGTGATGTCGGTGACCACCGTGGTAGTGATGAACTGTGTGATAGTTATCAACGTGTCCCTGAGAACCCCCAATACTCACAAGATGACAGACAAAGTCCGGAAGGTGAGACTGTGGCCAGACCAAACCCTTGCTCTGAATGGAATTTCTATAGAGCAGCTCTTGAGCTATTGACTGAACATATTGCAAAGTCAGAACACATCTATTTGGCACCGGGATTACCCTTTGACCCTGTGTCACCATCAGATCTTTCTAAACGTCCTGCCTCGGCTGCTGAGGATGCAGATTCGGCCCTGGACGCCGAATATGGACAACGCCACAGAAACAGGCAGCGGTGAAACTCACACCCCTGAGAGGAACGGCGTCTTCCTGGTGCCCTGCAGACGCCGCAGCTCCATGAGCCTCATCGCTAAGGCAGAGGAATATGTCATGAAAACAGCTCGGTCAGAACTCATGTTTACCAGACTCAAAGAGAGAAACGGATTGATGAAATCCGTATTAGAGAAGCTACGTAAGTATTGGAATGAGTTTGTGTATAAGTGTATGTCAGTGCATGTTTCCCCTTACGAATAATGTGAATATCCGGTTGACCTTTGCACCTAGACGATGGCATAAAGGAGGGTACAGCAGAGCAGCTTGGAGCCAGTCTGGCAAGGGCTTCTCCGGAGCTGAAGCAGTGTGTGGACTCCTGCAAACACATTGCTGAGAGCGCACGACAGCAGAGCAACTTCCAGAGTGTAGGTACCACATTCATACACTTGCTCGTCTACTCAGGGTTAAGTTCAGTGTTTTATTAAACGAGATGATGTGCGTATATGAGCCCTATTGAGATACAAATAGATAACGTAGAATACAATAGGCCATCGCTGATGATCTCCAACTTTTTCTCAACCCCAGGAGAATGAAGAGTGGTTCCTGGTCGCCCGGGTGATTGACAGAGTGTGCTTTATTGTCATGGCGTCGGTGTTTTTCATCGGCACTATTGGGATCTTCCTGATGGGCCATTTCAACCAGCCTCCCTCCACACCTTTCCTTGGGGATCCCAGGAAGTACCTGCCTCCGGTAGATAATCTCACCGATCTAACTTGAGAATGGGATAGGAGCAGACCTCCTGAGGTGAACCAGGGGGAAATCTCCAGATTTCATCCCTTTAGCCAGAGTGGAAATCTGACGACTTCCCCTGATGAACCCCAGTGATGACTGGGACTCGGACAGAACGGAGAAGATACGGCTGTATGGCAGAACTACTGTATACTATTTGCGTATCTTACATTTCCGCAGTGGTGGACCGACAGGTTAATTTGCTTGTTCATTGTGATGAAGGATCCACTGTACGCTTGTGTGGATGGCATGCCTGATCCATAATGCTGCACTCTGGTATCAGCTGTACCTGACTGTTGAGGTTGTAAACAATGCTGTATAACAAAAAAGAACAATTACAATGTTCAGTATAAACAGCTCTTCTTGTTTTCAGTGAGCTCTCAGTTCTACCATCCTTCTCTTTCATTGTTCACTACAGTGAGACCTTTCATTGTGTTGATCGCACATGTACATAGTGAACAAAAGAGGGTATTTACAGCCAATCTAATGTTCCAAATGTTCAGGTTTTTATCAATAAAAGTACAATTTTCCACATTCTTCTGTTGATTATACTGCTGAGTATCCCGGACCTCTGAATCTCCCAGTACTGTGTGTGTGTGTGTGTGTGTGTCACATCTTCTTGGGGGCACATGGAGAACATCAACCCCCCAAACTATCCCCTAAACACACACCCACTCTCCAGCCCCCACCTCTGGAAGCAGGATTTCAATTACATGGCTGAGTGGTGCCTTTCTGCCCCAACAAAAGGCAGATCCGGGTGGTTGGGATGGAAACGGAGTCAGGGGGTGAGACAGAGCCAGGGAGAAGAGTGGGAGTGCGATCTCCAGACACACACACACACACACACACACACACACACACACACACACACACACACACACAAAGCCAAACATTACTACATGAATACTCACACAAACACATAAGAGGGTCGTGCTTAACCCCTCCTGATCATGAGGACTCACAGACATTCGCCTGGTCCTTTCCTTCTCACAGTGCTGTTGGACCACAGACGGTAAGCAAGACACATTTAATGGTCTGTTGTGCTATTTTTTAAAAATCGTTATGCTGTTTTATATCATATTTGAGGAGGGTGAAATACTTTAGGAAGATGTTAGCCACTTGAGCACCTGCTGTAGTCAGAATTCTGTGATGGTGTAATATACAGTATTGCACACATGCTGTATGAGGTAATCACAGTGGGACAGGACTGTGAGTGGCTGTGATGTGAATAAAAAGGAGTCGCAGGCTGGCAGCTGTGATGAGACCGCTCTGTCTGATCAAGATGAGCAAGTGTTGCTGTTCTTTGCTAATCTAAATATACATAGGATGGATCAGAATCTGTTGTACCACATGAGGACAATTACAGTAAAGTATACAAATCTGACAATCAATCACTTTTTCTATGATTGTCTAAACTTTCTGCCCCATTGCCCTTCTCATCCATGTCTGACCGTACACACATTTTCTTTATTCTCGGACTTATTCAACAAATGTAAGCACTACTCTTTAGTTCATACCTCTTGAGGTGTCATTCTTACATATGGAGAGTGATGGGATGTTTGTTTGATTATTTGCTTAATTACGTATGTATTTTTAATCTCAGACCATGTCAACAGTGACCAATCAGCCTCGTCCCTTTGGTCGACTGGAGCGAGAGAAGCACATCCAGATGATCTTCAGAGCTTTCCATAGCCGGCGTAGGCCTTCCTGCGAGTTCCAGGACTCACCTGGACCCCGACCCCACCCAACGCCTCCTGACTGGGAATCTGTAGAGCAACCTCCAGGTCTGGCTCTCGGGAGTAAGATGGAGAATGGCCATGTGCAGCCACCAGGGAGGCTGAGCAGGCCAGAGGTGGGGGAGCAGTGCCTTGGAGACGCGGTGGGACCAGACTCTATGGCTATGCTGGATACAGTCAGTCAAATACATATCACAGCTAGACCAGAGCTGCAAGGTCAGTAGAAACGAGTGTGGTGTGTAAATGTGTGTAGAAACTGATTCTTATGTGCAGTGATTTGTGACCTTATTGCAGGTCCACAGTGTGTTCCCAGGAGGATCTACAGCATCGCCACCGGAGGCAGCAGAGCGCAGCTGTTTGTGGCTGTGGAAGGTACTGGTGCCTGTCAGGCTGCATGTGTCTGAACAGAGCCGAGAACATTCAGCTCATCTGTGTTCACTCCTTACTCAAGAGAGAGAGTGAATGAGGGTGTTTTTGCCGTGTATCCTCTTCTGTTGTTTCACTCTGATTCTCACTATCCCTTGACCTGTCCCTCCTGTCAGAGAGTTCTTGTGTGTGCCTCCAGTGTTGTGGTCCAGCTCGTTCCTGTTCCTTGCAGGGCTTCGACCGCCAGGGCCGCCAGGTCTTCTATTTTGAAAGGCCCCTCAGGGTGGATGCCTGCTGCCTAGGCTGCTGCCTCATGGAGATGAGGGCCTACACCCCTCAAAACCATCTCATTGGCACTGTATGCCAGAGGTAGGCCAATCTGAATCTGCTTCTAATTCTTGATAAAAACTGGGACCAAGATTAGTTTAGATGCCTTAACTACTAACTCTGAAACTACATGTAATATGTAAAAAAATTAAAATTGCATTATTGTCATTGCCATCATTGAACGTCCTTGATCACATACCTATATGAATATAGGGAAATATGAATTTCTATAATAGGCCCACTTTAAACCCTTCTATCCAGTGCACTGCACCACTTTATACTTTCAAGTCTCAGACTGGACAACTTATCATGTAAGCCTTTTTCCATTCTATGTCTGTTACATCAGGACCCATGTTACTCCTAGCCTCCTGCCAGCCTAGGCCCTGGACCACCATAGATGCCCAGGCCTGTAAATAGCAGGGAGAGCCTTTAGTGTTCCACACAGCCAGGGTGAAGTCTAAACTGGGGATAGTTAACACACAAAACAGCTGTCTGCATGGATCCACACCGACAGACCTGGACTGAGCTGGGAAGGAAGGAATGTGGCAGCATTCTTAGTTTCCCTTTGTCATATTATCCATTCCACAATGTTGGCTAATGCAGTTCTTACGGGGGAACGGCACCCCGTCTCCTATAACAACCCAAATAACTTCCTTCTTCAACTGGCCCAAATCTGACTCCAGGGTTAGTTGGGGTCCCCTTTGTGTGTTAAGTAGTTTTCTGGCAGCAAGCTGTGTCTAATTAAGACTGACCTGGCAGAGGTTTCAGTGAGTGTGTGTGTTGGCTGTGTTTTCAGGTGGAGCATGTTCACTCCTCTACTGGAGGTGTGTGATTCAGAGGGATCTACGATCAGAATCCAGGGCTCCTGCTGTCCATGCCGCTGTTTCTCCAACCAGGAATTCCAGGTATTAACACAAGTCATAATAACATTTTAATATTGATCATTACTTTCCGGCAGTGTATTTCATACAGTGGTATCTCTTTTAATCAAACACCAGGTTGTCTCAATGATTGGTGAGAAAATGGGCACAATATGGAAGAAATGGCCTGGCTTCAACGATGAATGTAACGTGGACCATGAATATTTTGGGTTGGAGGGTGAGTTCTACTTCAGAAATACTACTCCATTCAAGGAAATAGTCTGTGCATTATGAACCATTTCCAGGTCATTTAATTGATCGCAAAAAGTTTCAGCCATGTGGGCCTTCGGGATGTAATTAACAGCCCTTTGTGGCTTTCCCCCCCCTTTCCAATTCCTAATTCTGCCATTTGTAAATCTATTTCAACCCTGCAGTGCCACTGAACATGGAATCACACACCAAACTGCTCCTGCTGGCAGCCACATTCCTATTGGTAAGCTACTGTACAGTATGCAACCCAACAGTTTGTCATGTGAAAAATATTCACTAAATACACAGATCTATAATCACCACTGTATGAAGTTATATTGTAGTGTTACAATAGGATTTATGCTGATCAACTGACCTGTGCCCCGCCCTTCTTTTCTCTATAGAATCACATGTTCTTTGAGATGAGCTGATCAGTTCAACGGATCATCAATGAGTAAACTGAGGTCATCGTTACGTGGACTACAGCAATCACTTTATGGCACAAAAGACTGCAACATCAAATCCTGTGTATTTGTACAATGGCTGACGTGGCAGAAAATATGTTCTATGTAAAGAATGAATAAAGCAGAACCTCGCTTTCTTTTACAACTCATCAGTTGCCATTCAGTTCAAATATCAATTGACTTGATCCCCTGATGACACAAAGTGACACGGAACCAAGTTGTAGCAGCAGATGCATATTTGACATTTATTGCTATAATCCTTCAGGTGTACATCAGACAGACAGACAGTGCTTCTCTTTTGACACACACCTGTTCCCAGCACCACACATCCAATCCTAGGCAGCATAACAGTTTTTTCTCGTGAAAGAATTTTTTGCAACGACTGTAGGCGCTTTCTTGACACGGTTCCAAAAAATGCTCCCGAGGGATTGATAAAAACTGTAACAGGGAGGAGATAGACTTAGCCACAAGCCCTGACCCTGGGCCAGTTTCATACCTTTGAGTACAAAATGGAAGGGAGTGGGGGACGATGGGCGGGTCAGGCTCGCCGATTTCAGATCAGGGTTTCAGGACTCCTATGCAGCTTGAGGGGAGGATATCACAGCAGAGCCCGTCCCATGGAATCTTTAGAGGCGGAGTAAAGACAAAACTGACAAGAGGGGAAACCTGGTTCGGGTCGGGCTCCAGGCCAGGCACAGTGATATAGGCAGCTTGGCAGTCCGTTCTAAAGACGCCGGTTATACACACACTTTCCGCCCACCTCAGGATGGTCCTCATCCTTTGGGATTCAACTTCCAGGTCAAAGATGGAGAATCATTGCCGATTCAATTAAGCGATCTTTGAAGTGGACAGTATTTACAAATATTTTTTTTTTTACACAATAGTAATAATTCTAGTTCAAATGACCAGAGGATTTGTAGTTAAAATACAGCACTATAATAAAATAACTTCTACCTGCAACCCTGTTTGTTTAAGAGTCCCAATAAAACAGATCTACATAGATGAACTTTTAACAGAGGGAGGTGTGATGTTATGTTAAACAATAAATTCAGGTCTATTTATGTCACAGATTGGTTATGTTGCACAGATTGGTTATGTTGCATTTTGTCAACAGTTACTGACCAGATCACCAAACATCTGTCAGACAGTCTCCCTCTGGTGGCAAGTAAGAGATGTTGCAACTTGCTTAAAAAAATAAAAATGACATTTTTTAAAAGATCCACAGAAGTTTCATTCTTCTCTGGTTGATTAAAAATAACACTTCTTTCTCTCAAACAGACAGCTTGGTTCCATGTTCTGTTGAAAGGGTTTTCGGTTCAGTTCCAATGGTTTCCACGTGTGACAGAAAGAAGGAATGGTCTTGTTGCCTCTGTCACTCTGCTCCGTCTCCATATTAAACAGTGCCAGTTCATGCAGAGGTATTCCTTCCCTGGACTCTTCATCCCCAACACATCACACATACACATCTAAACAGCACAGGACACAAACAGAGACAAACAACATGAGCATGAAACAACTGAACAAAGCAATTCAGAGAAATACTATTAGGAAAACTTCCAACTGGTGTAGCATACAACGGCTCCTACCCTTGCAGAGACTCTGTGTCAGGGGCTAACGGCCACCGCTAGCATTCACCAGACCATGGAAGTCTTCCCAGGCTCTGAAAACAAAGACAGACGCAGTAACATCTAAGGCTGGGATGATCACACTTAATATGTTGAATGTGTTGTTGTTGATGGAAGTTCATTCATTTCAAAATGAGATAATTTGTTTCGGCTGCATCATTCCATTACAGATGCACAGAGTTACAATGAAGGCGTTGCATACATTGGTTTTATTCTACTTGTGTGTTGACAATGCATGCATACACTTTTTTTTTGCTAGCTCTGAAGACAAAAACATTGTGTCAGTGAATCAGAGTTACAGTTAAAATGTATATTGCAATACTACAATCCATAACTACATCTAATCAGTTTTGATATGTTTGAACGATGAGATCCTTTCGTAGAACTCAGTTTGCAGCAACACAAATGCATTATGGATTAAGTGTGATCCCATGAGGGAAAAGGCTGGGTTTCCACTATAGCATATATTATAGGAGTCATATTGCCTCCTGCGTGAGACAATATATCAATGTGAAGTTTGTGAGCATGCACATATGTGTGCCTGTGTGTGAGAGAGAGAGAGGTGAGATAGAAAAAGAATAATAAAAGGATAAGACATACATACTTGATGCTGTCTGTGTGCGTCTTGTACTCCATAATGGTGTTAGGCGGCAGGTTGAGGACCCTGCGCAGGGTGTCTCTGATGCGGGCAGTGGTAGCCTGGTCACTAGCGGTTTTATTCCAGATGGAGATGATGTCCTCCTGGGGGACAGATACGGGGAAGCAGAGAGCAGGGCTTGACATAAACTTTTTGAGCCACTTGTCCTTCGGACAAGTAGCTCAGATATTTTACTTGTCCGATAGCTAAACTTACTTGTCCAAAACTGAAAATAAAGGCCTATTAAAAAATAAATGAAAACGACAGAGATTTGGACAATAATTATGATTTAATAACTTAACTTAACAATTACAACACATTGTGTGTGTTTGCGTGCGTGTGTGCATTTGTGTGTGGGGGGTGTATATGATCAGTCCTCCAGCTCATCTTCACTCGCCACCAGCACCAGCTTATCTTCGTCAACCCCCCTTTAACATTGGAGCTTAACACTAGAAGCGCCACACTTTTATTAACACCAGTAACCGCCACAGTCGACATCCATGGGCGTCTGTATCCTTTAGTTCTATTCCTTTTGTTCTCCATCCTAGTGCACAGAGACAATGCCCAGCCTCAGGATTCAAAATTAGTTGTTTTTAGGGCAAGGCAATTTTGCCTTGGATGATGCCTAATTTTACCAGGGTTAGGGTTAGTTG
>OMLI01060635.1:0-13100 GCA_900302605.1 Rondeletia loricata
ACACACACACACACACACACACACACACACACACACACACACTACATACTGGACTGTTTATCACAGAAGACAATCCTATATGAGAGATTGTTTTGCTTCCTTACACCTTCAATAAAATGGAAAGTGGGGGATGTCAACAACAACACAAACGTTGCATCTAAACAGCATTTCAAATTGCTACATGCTCACATTAACCTACAGTAGCTGTCAGTGTGAAACGATGCATAAATTGGGTAGTTATTGTGCATGTATAATGTAGTAGGTTTGAGGAAGAATGGTAGTGATTCTCTGGGGTACATATCAGTATCATAATGTAACCACAGTATCATACAAATAGGGTGTAGAGGAGGCCCTATGCCTTGTTATTATTGAGGAGGTGAGAGCTTGTAATTTGGTTTCAAGATAGACCAAGATCTGTTACATAGCTGCTTATAAACATTTGATGCATTCCAGTGTTTTCCCATAATTGTGACGTCTCCACCTATTTACATGATCTATCAGTTGAGGGCCATGATTAGATCCCTATATGTGTTGGTTTACTCCGCACACCATGGGCATTTGTAAATAGCAGTCTAAGAGGAAATTCATTCAGCGGACACGATGTCGTGGCTTGGCCATCACGACCTCATCTTGTGCCTCTTCGCCCCACTATACCTGATCAGTGCATGGAACTACTTCTCCTGGAAATCTGTGAATTTCAAATGAAAGCAGGAATCCAGTGTTTGGGAATATTGTTCTCCTCCTCCCTCATGATAACCTTTTCAATGTGGTGCTGGTGTGTCCCTAAGAATCGCTTTCTCAACAATGTGTCCAGCAATATGTTTCTTCTCTATTCCCAACTTTTGCTATCCCCTCCCTATTGTCAAGAAAAGTGCAGTGGACCGTGGATGGATGCATCTGCCTGGAGAATTATGACTATATGAAGCAAGACAACCCAGGAGGTTTAGTGAGAATGACGGCAGCAGTGGTGTTCTCTGGCTTGCTCTCACAACAGCTGTCGCTTTTGTGTGTTATTAGAGTCGACTTCTGCATCAAAAGCTGGGGTTGAAACATCACAATAAAATCACTATTTGTATAGCCTGTGACCATCACCCATTCACCCATGGCTCTCCAGATCACAGTGGAGAAAAACAGCAGTGTGGTCTCATATGCCTTGCCCTTCTGTCTGCCTTGAACAGTTCCCTGCCAGATCACACACATCTGGCAGGGAAAAGGGAAGTTACCAATTCCCAGAGATACCTATTATCAGAGCCATATCACAAAGCTCCAAGAGAGGGGGAGTATACGGATGATCATGAAGAGACTTCCCTATCTCACAAACCAGAAGAACATGATGGTATACTGGCCATTCAACAACATTTACAGAACATAGAGAGATATGTCTTAAAATACTGCAGTAAGATGACAATTTAAACCCTTGAAACCAACAAAATAAATGACATTTTCATTGGCAAGAATCCTTCCTTTTTGTTTATTGGGAATATGCTCAAATTGGTATGTTTTGTATCTTCTAAGAGCTTGATTTTGGTAAACAAAAAACATGTTTTCTTGAAATTTGTCATATTCCAGTATTAGTAAGCCACTATAAATTATGTTGCAACAAGGGAAATACATACAGTGGTTAGAATTATTTAGACAACATCTACAAAACAACAAGAAATGCCGTAGAGACCTTCAAGAGGCCAGTCATCAAAATGCAGTAGTGAAAGTCTTTGGAGGATGGAAATGTTGAGAAACCACTCAGTCAGCTGATTGCTATTGTTACATCTGAAGAAACAACACAGCTCTTGACATTCAGCTCTGGACAGCATCAAGTCAACAGCACTGGATGGTCTAGCTATAGGTGTGCTATTATTTTATATTTAATTCAACTACTATACAGCAATTCATTTAGATTAGATTTCATGAAATTGTAATGATCTCTGTGGGTAAATTAGTTAAATCCTGGGTAGATCCTATACAGGTTCATCTTCTGGGACTGTAGGCTTGTCATTTTAAACTTTTCTTTTTCTTTTTTTTCACAGGGTTTTGAAAGTCAATCCTGCTACTGAAGCCACAATGGATGATTATGGCTACGTGTTTGACATTTACCCTTTGGACAACAGCAGCTACACTTACGAAGAGAACGTTACTCTACATGAGGAGGCGGTTGTTAAACACAGTTCAACGTGTTTCAAGGAAGTCTCATGTGTCACCTTGCTGGTGGTCAACGTGGTCATTTTTCTGCTGGGGTTCTGTGGGAATGGGGTGGTCATCTGGATTGCCGGCTTTAAGATGAAGAGGACGGTCAACACCACCTGGTACCTGAGCCTTGCCATCTCCGACTTCATATTCTGTGCCTGCCTTCCATTTAGCATCACAAACAAGGCAATGGATGACTGGATCTTTGGGCTCTTCATGTGCAAGTTCACCTCCTTTGTTATGTTCCTCAACATGTTCAGCAGCATCTTCCTCCTGGTCATCATCAGTGTTGACCGCTGTGTGTTGGTGATGTGTCCAGTTTGGGCTCAGAACCACCGCACTATTAGGAAGGCCACTGTGGTTGTTGTCTTAGCCTGGGTTGTCTCCATTGCACTAAGCATTCCCTCTGCGATTTTTCGGGACGTCGCCAGCTATCTAGGGAAGACCAGTTGCTCCAACAATTACACATCAGACCAACACAGCCACAAGACGGTGGCAGTAAGCCGCTTCCTAGGAGGGTTTATTGTCCCATTCTTCATCATCATCATCTGCTACTCTATCATTATCCTGAGACTTCGAACCAACAGGATGACCAAATCCACCAAGCCCTTCAAAGTCATGACTGCCCTCATTGCCACTTTCTTCATCTGTTGGCTGCCCTACCATGTCTTTGTCCTACTTGAGCTGAACCACCAAGACAACAACCAATGGAGGTCAATTTTAACTATTGGACTCCAGGTAGGCACATCTTTGGCTACAGCAAACAGTTTCCTGAACCCAGTGCTGTATGTTTTCATGGGCAATGACTTCAAGCAGAAGTTCAAGATCTCTGTGCTCTCTAAGATGGAAAATGCTATGGGAGAGGAGGGCCGCACTATGAGCCGATACCTCTCCAGGTCCAGCTCCATGGATGGCAGAGCTTCTACGCACATCTAGAGGTCTCAAACTCAATTCGGTGCACTCATTTACCATCAAAATGCAAATATGTTCCTTCTTATATATACAATGAATTAACAATATCATTCACCACAATCGTGCTAACATTCATTCATGTATATGAAATATCTCTTTTCAGATGCCAAAACACAATTATGAATCTTTTTCAAAGCTGTATAGTTTCACTGTAGCAATGAGTATTAGCCGGTGTGTCATGCTTTCATAGGCAGCCGGGTTAGGCTATAAGAGAGAACAGTGCTGCCAATTCGGGATGGCAAACATGTAATGCAGTTGGAGAATTATATATTTCAATGCACTGCTGAAATCTGCATGTTTGATTCAACATATAGATGTGTACTTAGCTTATCTTCCAAAACCTTTTGTGATATGAGGGTTGTCTAACCCTGAAGGATAATTCTTTTCTAAATAGCTCTTGTGGAAAGCCTCACCATCTACTTTCAGTGAACTTTTCAGAAATATTTAGTTGTAGATTATAAGGCCTGTAAAATCTGGCCAAGGTACATTTCCTAATTCTTTCATTGAATTAAAAGTATAATTGAGTTTTTCACTCTTATCTATCATTTCTGTGACTGTCATCTCTATCATTTCTCCATAATTTAGTCTCCATCATTGTATATTCAGCAATATCTGCTTTCTGCAGCAAAATAGCTTTTGTGAGTTCATGCAAATGAATATTTGCTAGCAACAGCATTAGCATTGTAGGAGTTGACACACAACAGGCATGCTTTGCAGTGGAATTGATTGTTGTAAAGTTTTCATTTGTGTAACAATCATAAAACACTTAATATCCTAATGGATGTTTTCATGACCCCTGAACCCAAATGGTAAGCACAAGGCCTGAGGATAATGAAAAACACTCAATGAGGGAAATGAGCCAAAAGGTGATTAACATTGGTCTTTTCCTTTAATACAAAAAACTGAAGCTGTGTATAACCCCAAAGAGATGTAATTCTGTAATTCTAATAATTTTCTCTACTAACATAGTAGTAACATAGTAGTTGCAGCATTTAAACATTGTATCAGAGTGACTGTTGATGTAAGTTGTGCAGTATGTGTACAGGTTTGATCTTGTGGTTATATGTACCCTGTATAACTCACACACAAGACAGCGGCTGCTTACAGAATGAGGATAGGAAATGAACCCCTAAATGAATTTGAGAAGTGAAGAGATAGCTGGCATCCTCCACTGCACTGCATACCTTAATCTGTTTTGGACATGTTTTCTTGTGTGAGGTGAGCGCACCTCTCTAACAAAACAGAACAGCATTCTTGAGTGTAACATCATGTCCTTGATGTTGTGCACTGAATAAACTGCAGATTCTTAGTTTTACTATCAGGTGAAAAATCCACAATGAAGTGCAAAGCATAATGCTATTGACTGGGGTACAAATATCACAAACCCAGCAATTACAAACAATTGACAATCAATTGTGTATTGAATGGATCTGTGTTTTTGTCATTTAATGTTTGAGAATTGAACAGTGGGTGTGGTTGGTACAGTCAATATATCAGTTCCTATTTTCTGAAATAAAGATTTAACTATCTCAATATATCTTAGTCTAATCAGTGAATATTCTTGTTATCAAGAGTTTAAAATTTTCATGTAAGTACAGCACCTATCCAGTGAATAAATGAATATAATTGAGGCTGTATTTGTATTTTGGTGCCAAGTGCCCCAGTTGAATGATGTGACACTTGAAAATTCATAATTTCTGGTGACAGACATAAGTTCATCAGACACCTGTGGAGCTGGTCAACCAAAGTAGAACATCAGTATAAATTGAATTGAAATAAGACTATCATGTTCAGAAAATTATTGGAATCCATGTAGGCATGTCACTGAGAACTGTATTAGACAGTCAAAAAGGTGTCTACAAGCCTGTTCATTTTGGAGTAAGTGAGACTGAACAGCCTCAATTATTATATCATTGATATTGATAACTGACTTGCAGTATTAAATGCATATTAAGTAAGGAAGAGGACTAATAACAAAGGCCCTTTAGTGAGAGAGTGTCCTGTGATTTCTGGCTATGTAGATACATACTATACATACTATTTCCTTTTCCTCAGGAGTGCACCATGACAACAGTGACATTGTATACTCCATATGGCTATAACTACCCAGATGACTGTGATTACAATGCAGTGCTACGTGTAGATCCTAGCGAACCATTATCACAGCTATGTATTTCCCAGAGGAATGTGATCATCTCTCTGGATATTATGTGCAAGTTCACCTCCTTTCTTATGCTCTTCAACATGTCCAGCAGCATCTTCCCAATGGTAATCATCAGTATTGACCGCTGTGTAATTGTCATGTTTGCAGTTGGTGCCCAAAACCATACACCATAAGGAATGTGTCAGCTTAGTTGTCATTGGCCCTTTCTATGGCTCTGAGCATTTCCTCATTCCCCCTTTTCTTCAGTGTTTGGTGATGTCACATGTGAGAATGACAGTCAACACATGCTTTAACAATTATACATTACCTAACAGTAATGGAAATACTTATGTCATTCGTTTTGTTTTGCCACTGATCATCATCACTGTGTGTTGCTCTCTCATCATCCTGAGACTACAAACCAACAAGATGGCCTCAAAACTCTGCAAAGTCAGGACTGCTGTGATTGGCACATTCCTCATCTCTTGGCTGCCCAACCACATCTTCATTTTACTACATACTGCGGTTACTGCAATCCATTTTGAACAGTAACAGTAAGTTGATATCTAGTCAAATGAAGATGTGGTTGGGCAGCCAAGAGATGAGGAATGTGCCAATCACCGAAGTATGGGACCCATACTGCGGTTTACACTTGCAAGAGTCACAGACATCTGCTAAACCACAGTATGGGACCCATTTCTCTATGCAATCATGGGAAAGGACTTTATCTGGCTCTTTTGTTTCTAAGATCGAAAATGAGGAGGGCAACTACAATATTGAAGAAGTGAAGGGACATCTACAGTATGTCTCAATCTTCCTCAAAAAATTCTTACACTACTTTTCATTTCACAGCTTCAGATAGAAGTATACTTTTAAATATTCTATGGCTAAAATAAAGTCACCCATTCAAATATATTAGTATATTTAATAGCCTCCTGTACTGGCTTCCCTGCACTGGCTGGCTAAATTCCGTATTGATTTTCAGATGCTTTTAATTACTTATAAAGGATTAAACGGTCTGGCTCCATTGTATATTAGTGAATTATTGACCTCCACAAAGCTGCAAGGTCACTTACGTCTTCAGACCAAGGGCTTGGCCGTCCACTGGTCCAAGCTCAAATCAAGAGGAGACTGGAGTGTTTCAGTGAACACAGTTAGTGTTTTAAACAGCATCTCAGAAATCTTTTTATGTTTTATGCTTTCCATTGATGTTATTGTCTGTCATGTCGGTGTCTCTTTTGAAAAGTGCTATATCAAGAAAGGAAGATTTACTTAATTACTTATTAGTGTCCCTGTGATGTCTTTAACACATCGTAATGAATTATTGAATGTTTGCATTTGAAAAACACGTAGGTAATGGATTTTTATTTTCCTGTATTGCCAGGTGCCTGAGAAAAGCAAACATATAATTGCAGAGCTTTTTTGCTACCAACAGTGAGGCACAATGGAATATGACTGTGAATCTATGATGAATGCCACAGTAAGATGGCTCGTTGACACTATCGTCCCATGCAGTGCATGGAAAACTAAACGCATTCAACTAATGTTGAATGTTGGCACACAGACAATGGCATTTGTATCATGCTGTATACCAATCTTGTGATTGACAGGATTGGGTGTAACACCCAAACTTATTTACCATCTCATGTACTGACACACAGAAAGGTCAAGTGTAATCACATGGAGCTGGGAAAGGGATATGTGATTAGAGTTGTGTGTAATGTATTGTATTCTTACTCTGGGAAGGATATTTCAGTAGATCATTGTTCTACAAAATATGTGTGTGAATGCATGTGTGTTTCTGTGTTGTATGTTTTTCTTGCTCGGTATTGTCAAGACCTATCTCTGGGGTCAGGGGTCACGGTTAAGGCTACAATTGGAGTTGGGAAATGGTTTAATGTTAGGCCTGTGAGAGTTAAGGTTAGGACTATAAGGTATGTATAGAATGTCCTCACATATGGGGGGGCGGGGGTACTATATATGAATGATCCCTGAAAAAATTGACATTGCAATTACATTATTAACAGTCTCCAGGAGTTTTATTTATTTATTATTGCAACCAAAAATATTTGATTTTGCAGTGGGTTTTCTCACAAATGTTGATGCAATTTGCGGAGTATTATGTGTTTTTTGCAGTACAATTGTGAGAATTCAATCAATCAATCACTCAATCATTTATTTATATAGCACATTTCATACAAAGATAAAGCACAATGTGATTCACTTAAATATTAAAAAACAATAAATTGAAGCAGATTACTACACAAAATAAAAACAACATAATGGATAAAAGAGGGGAAAAGCAGATTACTACACACACAAAAACCAACATAATAGATAAAAGAGGGGGAAATAAAAAGATATAGAAGTTAAAATATAAACCCATAAAATAAATCCTATGTTAAAAAGATGAGTTTTAAGTTGTCTTTTAAAAGTACTAAGTGTTTCAATAGCTCTGAGACATTCTGGGAGGTCCGTAAGAGCTGAAAGCTGCCTCCCCATATTTGGATCGGGTTCTAACAGATTGGAGCTACATGATCTGAGAGATCTGCTGGGAACATATCTAACAATCATATCGTTAAGATAGCTGGGAGCACGTGCATGAATAGATTTAAAAATCAATAGAAGAATCTTAAAATCAATCCTAAAAGTCACAGGCAGCCAATGAAGGGATTTAAGAACAGCTGTAATGTGATCTCTCATTTTAGTGCGTGCCAGAATTCTGGCAGCGGCATTCTGAACTTGTTGTAGATTTGTAATTGATTTCATGGGCATGCCAGACAGACGTGCATTACAGTAGTCCAATCTGGTAGAGACAAAAGCATGTAGGCCTACAAGTTTTTCGGTGTCAGCATTGGAGATAAAATCACATACTTTTGAGATATTTCTAAGGTGGTAATGGGCAGTTTTGCAGACATTTCAATGTGGTTTTTAAAATTGAGATCACTGTCAACTCCTTAATTCCTCACATGATTTTTGGCCTTAAGAGACAGAGAGTCTAGATAGACAGACACAGTCTTTCTCTGAGCTTCGTTGCCAATGACAAGGACCTCAGTTTTTTCCTTGTTTAGCTGTAGGAAGTTCTGAGACATCCAAATATTAATATCATCAATACAATCAATCAAGGTCACAATAGGACTCTGTTCATCAGGTGCCAGCGACATATACAATTGGGTATCATCTGCATAGTGGTGGAAACTAATCTTATATTTGAATTGGTAGAAATCACATGTGAAGGAAAGAGATATAACTACCTCCCATTAAGAAAGAATCACATAGAATCACTTCCTATTATACTTAAGTGCTAATTCTTTATTAATTTTCTGAGCAGAAAAAAACAGGCTCAAGATTACAAGGAAAATACTGTGCTTGGATTCCAGGCTTTATAAATATACCTTCAAATCAACATCAGCACAGTAAGCACCAAATCACATCAGTCCATTTGAATGTTATATTATAAAACTGTATAGTTTAATTTAAAAAGTGTCCATTTATGTTTGATGTAGACTTTGCATTCTTCTGACTAACTGTATGCAAACCAAAAGCTCGGGATAAATGGAAATTATAATAGTGCAGGTTAAATGAAAAACCCGTATTTTCTTATACCTGTAGGGGTTAATACAGTTCACATATGAAACTACAACTCATTGTCCTCTGAATCATTTTCCATCTCTTCCCTCTCTAAAGCTCCACTGCCGAGTGGTTGTAGTATAAGAAGACCAAAGTAGACATAGTTTGCTGACATATGGTTTGATTGGACCATTTTATGTGGAAAAAATTTGATGATTGGCCGATGATTACAAGCAGTAATAGACAAATTGCATAAATTTTTCTAAATTGCAAGTTCTTCAAAATATTGTGGGGATTGGTTGCATTTTCATTCATTATTGTGATCGCAAAATTGCAAATTCCTGGAGGGACTGTATCGAGATCCATTTAATAACACAATATCATATTGTTTATTTTGATCAACAAAGGACGGACAGCCATCTTTTTACTGGTTACAGCTGTTATGCAACATTTCTTTGAGATTGCATGATAGTTTGTAAAAACTGTAGACCATAGTACATCAATTTATTTACTTATTTATTGGGCCTTATCACATTACATTCATTCCATAGAAAATACATTCAAATGTGACACCCATATTCAGAAAGTGCCAGCTTGTCAATGAAAGCAAGAGTCACTAAAGGTTAAAGCATGTGTCAAAAATAGAAACAACTTCTCCCATTTGCTTCTTGCATTACAAATATGTTTTATGTTTTTGCACACATTATAAAAATATACATATATGGTATACAGAATATGGAAGTCATTTAATCTTTCCTGGCTCTCAGCCACCAGTGTTTCTTTTTCTTGAGCATATGGCATAGCACATTGAAGATGGCATTAAGACGTGCTACTTTACAAAATCGGAGTGAAATGCTTCACACCTTTGTGGACTGTTGAGATTTTTTTAAGCTATGGAGATGAAAAGTACCACTGGTTTAAACTTTTGTATAGCTTGTGTATTACAATAAATCAATTAAAAGAAATAATAGTTTTCACATTCAGTATAAGTAACTCTCATAATTTTAGTTTTTAATGATCATTACTACTAGAGGTAACCTCCAATCTATAACATACATTAGAATATAATGACTAATTCCTCAGTGATCTTTGGGGCAAGTGTTGCACAGTGAAATGCTTTTTGGATTTCTGCAGTTAGTCCAGTGTTAAGAAAACGTATACACAACCGAATTACTCAATATGTGCGCTGCACACCAGAGACAAGATAAATGCTGTAGAGATAAATCATCTTCTCTCCTTGACTCACCCATTACAGTGCCATCAAGAGGGATTATTAATCTTCTTGAATATGAGGAGTTGTGAGAAGTTTAGAGTTATTTACCGCTTCATCATTGAAAAGCTGATGATTTCTAGTTTTTATACTGTAAGTTCAATAACTTACAGTATAACTTGGGAACATACAGTATCCATCATCAGGTAAAGTTATAGCCTGCATATTGCATTTTTTTTCTCTATCTAGCAAAAGGCTGAATATGACATTTTAAAGTTTTAAGTGAACCTTATATACCTCACATATAAGAGTATTATTCTTTATATCTGTGATAGCAGCAGACCATTTCATTTTTTTTATTTTTCAGAACCATTATTTATATTCTGCATAAAATAAGCCCATATAACACCCCTTACAGTGTTTTATTATACCTTTTAGATCAAGTGTTTTCCCACTAGCAAAAATAACCCAGCACATAACTCAGATGTGCCTCTGAATTAAGTCACAGCTACTGTACCTTCTTCATGTTAAGGCATGTGCACATGCCTATATAGCACATGTGCATAGAGCAGGAAAATAAGTGCTTTTCATTAATATTCCCAGCCAAAGTTCATAACAGACCTCCCCAATTACAACAATTGCCTCTACTAAAACAATGTGTAGTATGAAGCTGTTGTTGTCTAAGTTGATCATAAAATGACAAAAGATGAGAACAATGGAAAATGGGTGGGAAGAGAGACTAATTTCTTCATACTGTACATATAGCTTCAACCTGTGTCACTTAATGAAAAATATCTGGAAAAAATATTAAATCCAACAACAAAAACTGAGCAGAGCCAGGAGACAGAATAGTCAATAAAAAAGAGGAAAGAAATAGGGAAAAAGAAGCGGTCACGTATCATCTTGGCATATATTCCCCTGGAACCCCAGACATGTTCCTTTTCTTCAGGGCAGCATCTACTGTTCTGATCAGTTCATTGATGTTAGCACGCATTTCAGGAGTATAGGGGTCATATTCAAGCTTGCGTAGCCCTGACCGCTTGAAGTTGCCATCCTTCTGGCCCTCTACACAGAGCAGGCGGTCCTCAGAAACCTCTAGGCCCAGAAACAGGACCATTTGCTTGAGCTGGGAGAACAGGTCCCTCTTCAGTTCCTCAAAGTGAACCACGTGGACATTCTTCCCGTAACGCAGCCAGTCCAACGTGTGGGAAGCCCACCAAGGGGCATAGTTCTTCACAAACTCGGGCCACTCTGTAAGACAAAAGAGAGCCCAGAACATAAAAAACAGGGACAAAACCCATTTTCTGGTGGGAAATTAAATCCCTCTTCTCTAACTAACTGAACTCAGCAAAAAAAAACTCAACAAGGACATTGCTATAACAACAAAATGCATAAATACATAGGAAAATAAAAATGGCCCTGATGCAAAGAATGAATTGTAAGGGGAAGCGAGAGTCATTATAATTATACACTGGTGTCATTTTGTGTGAGAGGTCTGGCGCAATTCACAGATTGTGGTCATTGCACATAAAGTCATTTCTGAGACATGGTGACTAAAGTGGTCACTCAAACTGTACAGTTAGCACCTTCTTTTGGAATATCCTTGCCTTGCAAATTTTCATTCATTGATAATCCACTGGCCCAAAGCCCATAAAAGCAGTGGCTGGCAAGATCTGTGCTGCATTAGCATGTATCTTTACCATTAGGAGTCTAAGGCCTGCTGAGTTAGCAGTACTGTCTTAGAAACCAATGAGGGAGGCAGCTTTCGTGCCATGGAATATTACAAACTGAATCTGAAAGCATGAGCAGTTTTATAGTGAGGCTATAGGCAAAATTTAACTAAAACCAAAACAACTGCAACTCTCCCCCCAAACACCCTGTTTTGCTAGTGTCGCCAGTTTGACTGAATGTCAAATGTAGCTGGGATACTTATGTTCTTACATTAGCAACGCTTTGACTTATGAAACCAGAGGGCACAATAATAAAGGGGTTTATGTAAGAGCCTTGAACCAAATCTAGCAGCTAATACTGAAAAACAATGGATAATGCATTGGAATATGACATGCCCTCCAAAATACGTTGCATTTGCCTCTGAGTTGACTTGATGGGAGCACGTTCACAGGCATCAGTAGCTGTAACATCATCTGTGCCCCACATTCTCCCTTGACAGAGGGAGTGCATCAAAATGATTCATCTGGGGCCCCTTACACAATGTCATCCTGACTCTCAAACTGGAGCTTCTCTCCATATTAGAAGTGGCAGCTGTCAAAAAGCCTTGCTCTTTCTGATGTCATCACATCATCTCGTCCACACCAACAAAAAGAATAAACAACCACTGGAAATGGCAGGCCAAATGTTGCTGATGTTTTCACAAAGAGAGAGACAACTGCTGGGTCTGCATCTCTCCACTCTCAGGAAAATCGATTTAACCACAGAGAAAGTCAGAGAGAAGATAGGGGGAGACCAGTTGCCATGGTTACTGAAACACACTTTGGTGGGTGGGTGGATATCCTATCCTATAATAAAAGAGAGAAAGAGATAATTTTGTTCACCCATAGTTTGGCCATCTCAGGTGCAATCGCGCTGAAACTTTCAGGACATGTAAAGAGCTCCCCGCCGGGTGACCTAACGGAGCCAGAATTTTCATTTTTGTCTTTGGGGCCGTGCGGGACTGTTATCAATTTCAGCCTATCACGGAGCCTCAATTTCAGCGTATCACGGAGCACTATGCCCTTATTTGGGCTATGCGCGCGCCACACAGACATTTTATCCAGCCACAGCTTGGCCATTTAACATGAAACTTACTTACTCCACACTTACTGGACACGATCGCGCTGAAACTTTGAAACTTACTGGAATTTACTCGACACTAAGGGGCCGTGTCCACAGAAAGCGTTTTTTTATGGCGGAGCGCTTTGCATATCAAAAATATGAAATTCCAAAAAGCGCTCGGCGTTTAAACGCTCTGACCGCAGCACACGGAGCTGCTCGCGTGCGTTTTAGTACAAATCACAGCTAAAGGAT